>JBCFXI010000588.1:0-136329 GCA_038496175.1 Ampulex compressa | reverse complement strand
GCTCTCAAGACATATAATGGTTATGCGGCTTAAGTGTGAAGTTGGTTTCGAAAAAACGTAATTAAGTCCTCTGACGGGAAAAAACGAAATTACTTTCCGAACAACCCAATACATTTTTATTCACGCGTTTACTTATTTATTAATCTATATATTTCTCTACATTACGTTCAATTTGCGAATTTCCCGAATTTTAGCATTTTTCTGAAGGATTATCATCTGCCCGATGCAAGATCACTTATAAAATGTATATTTTCATTTGTATCATTACTGGACACGTTGCCTGAAATATAGGAACACCTATATAGATAATAAAGATTTCAGTTCGTGTAGTACGAATCTTGGAGTTTACCGCGATGCATTAATTGGAGGCCAACGGTGCTGCCTACTCGTCGGATTATACGCCGGATCCCTAAGTCAATGTCCGCGAGGAATTTAATAGGCAGCAAACGAGTCAAAGGGGCTTAAACCCGGCTAACTCGCCTGATAAATGTCGGCCACCTTATGAGGATCGATAAATTGGGAAATTTATGCTGATCCGCTTGCCCTTTGTCCGCGTTTCTAACGCGACGATCCTTTACTCTGCACGAAGTTAAGGAAATTTCGGTGAGAGAAACTAACAGAATAACAAAGGACGTAAGATGGGCACTAAACAAGCTGAATTTTCGTGCAAATTCAAGCGGATAAAAATCCACGAATGCTGAAGAACGTTCGCTGTAGAGGATTTCACGCAGTGGAAAGCATCCTAATATGAAGTTTTTTTTTCATGGTTCATAAATTCTATATAGATACAAGAATACCTTGGATTTTCTTTTTGTATTGCTATCGAATTTTACTCGACTTATTATTCCTGGATTGTGTATATGATTATGCGGTGATGTATTAACCTGCATTCATTTTTTATGTCCTTTGAAATAAATAAAATATTGGAATCTCCCCATATTAGGAACAGAGTGTCCCTAATATGGAGAAGTTAGTGCTGTCACTTTGATATAGTGTGTTCTAATGATAAAATTTCGATGATTTTTTGTTTTCTATTTGAATGGCTTTTTTTATTCTTCTTATAACAATCTGTAGCATGTAACGACAATATCCTTTATATTTCAGAGAAATTAACTTTTCCTTCCCTGAATTAGAGCAAAAATTGTATCATATTCTCATTTTATGTATTTGTTGCATGAAATTCAATCCTCTATGATTGAATATTTTATAATAATCCTTAAAATTCAACAAATTTATTCGAAAAACAGTAATAAATCATGAATATTCCCAATACCGGGGTTCGATATTAGCGGCAGATTGTTTCACCATAATGGACGCAAAAACTTCATTATTTTTGTAACACATTTAACCAATAATTTTTAAGAATCACGATAACATAAATTTGTAAAATTGATATTTCAAAGATATATAAGCCAAAAAATATATTTACTTACTTTACTAAAGAAATTATAGAACGGAGTGGAACAGAAAAATGTCATGATCTACAATTTTATTTGATCGACTCTCAATGCAATAATGTCTATCGGTATGTGATTTATTTTTAAGTATAAGAAACAACGACAACGCCAATGAACAACGATAACCAATTATAATATTTTCTACTTATCTTCATTCCAAATTTTGCTCCAAATATCGCTTCATGCTTTGTTGGAGTAAGTGCTGGTAATGGATGCGTCGATCACAGAGTTCAAACTTGTCCTTTGACACAAGTGGAACTAGCTCAAATGAATATAGCATTTGGAACAATTTCACAGAAGAAACTTGTACTCTTAAGCAAACGCGATATTATACGTTAGAAATTTGTGAAATGGTTTTCCTTAATTCAGCAAAACAAACCAATTAATTAATAAATATCTCGAAAATATCTGGCAAAACTTTTAAGTTTATCTAAACCATTTTCACTAATTATATTAATTAATACACTATGCTCTAGTATGAAAGATATTCATAAATAAATGTATTCTTTCATAATTAAATTAATGTAATATTCATAAATAAACTTTTGTTCCGCGTCAGTTTTTTTTATATGATACTTTGGCTTGTGAAAAAGAATCTATATATATATAGATAAACAGGTTTTTTATTTCAGCCGCGTAAGTTTACTTTCATCTTACATTTTTGAACGTGATAGCAACATCGTGATCGAGTTCTAGCATAAACCTACAGACATTTTTTTTTAACCTTGTATAAAAATATGTGGAATTTTATATCGGTAGTTATCAAATTCTTAGAGTACAATGTTTTAGAAGGGATGAAACATGTTTAAAAATAAGTTTGATATTGATAATATGACAAGAAAGCGGTCGTGTTAATATGATAGAAGAATATAATTTGAAATCTAACGAGCCAACCATAATTATCGAATATTTTGCATGAAAGTTAATACGTGCATACATTAAGCATTTTGATCAAATTTCATACATCAAATAGAATTGCAAACAAAATATATAAATTTTCACTTCTATTTGGTTACTTTAAATCATTTTTGCGCATATTACAGATATTTAAAAATAATTATATTATATCCAGTGTCTTAACGACAATACTTTTTCGTTTCATAATCTATTCCTAGCATAATTGATAAAAGCAATTTCATTTAATTTGATAAATTATATATACCATTGTCGTTTCCGCAAAACACGTAATATTTTCCACTTTGACAAATATTCCTTAATTAGCGGGTTACCTAAAAAATGTAAAACTGTGATATCTAAATCAATTCCGACAAATAAAACCTCAAGTAAGATTATAAATCATCCTTTTTCCTTATGCGTAACAGAATTATTCGTATTGAATCTTCATATATTGGAGTACTCATGCTATATAATGAAAATGTTCATATCGACAATTTTGATGGACATTATTGGAAAATGTTAAAAAAAAAAAGTAAAGGGCTTTTCACAAACCACTTAAAGCGCGTTTATTTAATTTCACGTATCGAAGCCCCAGCATCACTTATGTAAAAGCCCTTATATTTCCTACTTTACTAAGTATCACTGGTCGTTTAAAGAAGCAAAAAGAAAAAAAAACAACTTTTTCAACACACTTTAAAGCGCGTCCACGTAATTTGAGCCATCAAACGTCCAAAGTCGCGCATGAAAGACATGCCGTTCCTTCCGCTCTGACGAGCACCCCTCAAAATTCGCGCAACGAAACGCAAAAAATTCGAGCGATCAACCACAGAGCCAAAATTACCGTCCCGGGGAAGCGTGAAGCCACAATTACTGCACAGCACCTTCCTCACCCCGCGCGGATTTACACGCGTATCGTCATGTGTGCGTGGAGCGCAGCATCGCGATTCCTGGCCCTCGTCCTGGCCGACGGACAAGCCAAAAAGGCGGCGCTTACCTTTGTCCTGCGAGATTTTTCGTCACGGAGGTGCCATCAGGAATGCGGGCCAGATTTCCTCCGCACCACGATGCGATCCTCTCTCAGCGGCGAGGTAATGGCCGATTTACCGATTATTCGGCTGAAAAAGCGTTATCACACCCCCCTCCCCCCTGCTGGCGTTCTTAGGATCGACTGCGATTAAACCGGTCCGCGATCTATCCGCTCATATCGCGCAACCTACGTTCAGCCGCTCATCGTAATCACGCTCGAGACCGAGTCGGTTTTCCTTTTCCCCTCGAATGGACTGCCCTATCAAATGTACATGTCACTTGCCATCTTAGGTCGTGTCCCGCAGGATGTCCAGACGTGAACGCGTTTCGGGACCGGCACCGACTAAACTCCTGCCAAATGGCAACCCGTAGGACAATCGTGCCCCGTGGATCCTGCGCTCACGATGCTTCGAATCAGCGACACCGTTCTCGCATACGTACAACGGCTCTACATTACCGACTGTTGGCAAAAGGGGGTCCTTGGGAATACTGCATGTTTGTACCGACGTTTGATACACAGCTAGTTTGCAGATGAGTGTATAGAATATATGTTCTTAATTCGTTTTCAGCACCGACTGCTAAGGTCGTTTGGTCTAGGAGTTACTATTTAAGCTGGGTTCCGAAGTATCAAAACTGCAATGTACATATTACATGGAAAAACCAGAGGGGATGGGCGAGATTCAAACTTGGGTCACCTGCGTGGAAGTCTGAGCTTCTATCCGCTATACTACTGTAGCACTACGTGTAGTAGACATGCGACATTATCGGTCCAGTACAGAATAAGATATCAGCGCTACAAAAACTGTGAGAATTGTAGTTAAATATTGGTCTATAGTAGTTCTTCACTAGTATTCCGCGGAGCATTAGCGTTGCATAAGCAGCTAAAAAGAGTTTCGCGGTAATTAGATCAAATGCACGGTACAATGAAGTCTTGATTAATTTCGTTGTCTTATTGCCGGTTACTCTTCTTCTTCGCCTGTTAGCTTCGTCAGACCCTTTGATATCCGTTTCATGCAATGAAATACAAAGGTAAAACGCCTCCTAGAAAACGATCTAGAAAGCGTCGTCCCGATTTAGTTGAAAATTCATGTTATTACCTAGTTGACACTAATCGCAATTTTACTACATTACTATTATTATCCTACGTGAAATTACTGTTTGGATGTGAAAAATGCTTTAGAATACAATCGTCAACTTATTTTACTTTAATTTAGGTAAACGTTCTGCCAACAAACTTTACCTATAGTAAGGTTCCATGCTTTAAGAACAATTAAAACCCATCGATCAATAGCGTTGATATTTTATAATAGCTGTTTATTCACAATTTATATTCACATTTATATTCAGAAATATTAACATTAACAAAATGTCTGATGTTTTACACGATCGGTATTTCAAAACATTAGACACAATATTCGATAAGATATTAGGTCTACTCTATATCTCGTCTGTGGAATGCACTACTGTGCCAAAGAGTTCGGGGTTAATATTGCACTTTTGCCATTTCCATGTCTCACGCAACATTATCGATGCAGAAGAAAATAAGATATCAGCGCTACAGTTGATATAAAATGATGGTAATCATTAAAGTTACTGTTTCCTACTTTCCGATAAATTTAAGAAAAAATAGCTATAAATCCTACAAAAGGAAGTGCTGTACATTAGACAGATTATTATCGAAGATCAACATCCTCTTGACTATCCACTTTACTCGATAATACACTAAAACCGGTATAGTAGGAAACCACTCCAGACGCACAGTTAAATCTATTCTCATGCTATATTTGCACTCACTTATTCTAGACACAAAATATTTCATAACATTTAAAAATAAACACTTTTATTCGATTTAAAATATACAAATGTGATTTTATTAGCAAAATAAAATATTTAGACTGAATATAAATATTATTACCAATAACGTATCATTCGCAATAAAGTAAAAAAAAAATAATACATAATTAACTCCCAGGATTGCGAGAACAATTGCACCGTGACTCCTTGTCCTTACTCGCATCGTGTACAATACTTCGCACACCCAATTTTACTATTTAAAAGCCACACTGGAAGTGATCTTCATCCTGCTGCCTATGATGGAGGTTCGGACATTTTTTACAACGTAGCAAAAGATTCCTCCATAGTTTACGGCTCCTTTTCACCCCTTTTCCGGGGGCATGAGCATCTCGCGGGTAGCAAAGTTTTCAGGCCTTTTTCGATTCTCTCTCATGCTGCTCCGTGCGGCTCGTAGTGTTGGTGAAAGACCGCCATAGTTTTCCACGCTCTCCTCTTACTCATCCCGATGCTCATGACGACATATTGCTCCGTGGAGGAGGTCAAAAGAAAATCTTTCTCGGGATAGGACAATGTGTAAGAAATGTAAAGATAAAATTTTTTTTATTCATCATAATAGAAAGTTGGTTCATCTGAATTTCGTATGTTTCATGATTTCATTTAAACGTTCCCCGCTTGTAATAATAGTACGATTATTCCCTCCCCTCAAACCTTGTAAAAAATTTTTCTCGGGATAGGAAATGTAAGACAGAGACGGAACGAAGTGGACAGAAAGAAAGGCTGAAAGAGTGTAGATGAACAAACTCAAAAAAACTCTATAGGTTAACAATAATAATAACTCAAACTTTGTACACAAACTATTTAACGGAAGGATATAACAAATAGATGCTTTATTTAACCGACAGATATTCAGATAGATACTCAGACGTAGCCAGACGCGGCGGAATGGCGTCCAATATGCCTTTTTTTGACAATTGAGTCACGCGAAAGTTGGCGTCCTTGTTACACCCCTTTCAGAACATGTTTTTACATAGCAACGAGTGTTTCTCCGAAACACTAGTCTCACAATGTGTAACAAGTACGGAAGAAAAATCGTTAAAGGTTTAGGAAGAAGGGAGAAATAAAGTATATAAAATTTGGTAAAAAATGTTTTTTTTTTTCATTACACGTCTAAGGATAATATTTTATTTTATAATCAATTATTAACCCTTAACGGTCCGGAATTATTTCAAAATCAAAACAAGACGTAACTTGCATACGAATAACACAAAAGTACACGGACATAAAAACCGCAAAAGATAACGGAGGGTAGATAACAAACAGAAACAATTTCACAACAACGACAGTAATAAAAAAAATAAATCGGTTCTTGCCGCCGAATATTACAACTGCTTATCGAAAATAAAAGTCTGGCAGTAGGCCATCGAGAAAACTAAAAAAGTAACGACATATTCCAATCGTTGTAAGAGTCAGCCGGCACTTTGTTTACGATGCTTTGAAAAGTTGGATAAAAATTAATAAATTGTTGAAATACAAGTGTGATCCACCGATGATGCACGCGGTCTTGTGTCATAATTACGTTTCACCAACTGGTGATGTAAGCCGGCGTCAACCTGTTAAGGAGAACGTTGTCGCGGATTGGCTTTATCCGTGTCTCGCGATCCTAGAGACCCTATCCGCTCATATTGGTATCGGTCTGGTAATGGCCGCGAAATCGCTACCCCTTGACAACGTAATCCTGCTCTCAAGAACAGAAACATCGACCAATTTCATAACGATTCCTACTTAACCCTTTTGGTACGAGCACCGGATATATCCGGCATCTATGTGATGACACCTATTGTTTTATATATAATTTTGTACATAATCTTATATAAATGTTACTCATATAACTAGTAGAATTTTATATAAATACCTTTTAACTCTTAACGCTTCGAATTTTGATTGTGAATATCAACCGGCATCTCGAACTTATTCTCATCCTACTTCTACTTACAAGTTTGTAAGTGTCAGATTTAAAATGCTACAATGACGTGTAAATAGTAATATTAAAGTAATTCGAAATAATCTTTATTCATCTCGGAATTAATATAATTTCGGGTGTAATCTCAGGAGTAATATTATTCAGGTGGTGCCTGAGAGACACACTTGGAGCGTTAAGGGTTAATATTAAAGCTATAAACAGCACTTGTTAGAAAAAATATTATTTTATTAACCACAGTTCTTATATAAAGTTAGAGGAAATTTTCGGGAAACAAAAGAGGACTGATTACGTGTTTTGTGCGCGTTTTCGGCGCGGCACCTCGTACAGCGAAAGTGTCACGGCGAACAGAGCGCTCGTACCGAAAGGGTTAAACAGATATGGTAGCTACTTTTGAACGTGTCTAATAGCAATGCCTGAAATTGATAGTAATTTTGAATAGAATTAAATTGTACGAAATCTAAGATATGTCCAAGAAATATCTGATGGAACTTGCAGAATCAAAATTGTTTGAAAAACTTGTAGAAGCGGAACGAAATTATAACTTATCAGTGAAGTGTATCCTTTATAATGCCTAGGAATTTGACCAGCTTCTTTACCGAAGTTTGTGTAATGTATCTATAAAACATAGCATAAGATTTCATAAGGTTCTCGTAATTTCAATGTTTGAATGATAGAGGAAAAATAAAAGTTCTTTCGAGATATCAAATTTACTTAGAATATAGTTCGGATAGTAATGTAAAGCTTGTTCTATCAAAATAATTAGATTACTGGAACTTATTTCAAAGTGTTACGATAAGTGAAAACTTCTTCTGTATAATATCTGGAAGAAATAAGAGCAAATCATAAGAATGGTTACATTTTCACCAGCATCATATGAAGTAAAGAAAACACTTCCGTAATTTTTTGATGTACGTCAGATTAATGAAATTACTTTTGTACTTTGAAATGTAATCGTCAATTACATTTTTCTGCCTCGTCTAGCTGAAGAAATAAATCCTGCTTTTGGCAATTTGCGTATAACCTGAAACAAATAAGCAGAGTTCCTTAGAAACGTGTTTGAATTATCTGCTATACCGTACAACAAAAGGTTTCTCAATTAACAAAACTCGAATATTTCACTCATCCAATAATTCCAATGAAGGGTAATAATTTGATTATTTACACTTACCATTAAAAACTCGTCGTCCTGCTTCTAGTCAAATTCCATTCTCATGAAACAATTCGTAGATCTCATCTATAACAAGTTAAAGGATATTATAAAAAACATGTTTGCTCTTCTAAATCTTAAATTAGTCATTTAAGGATATAAGCAATTTATACGTAAGACAAGAATGTCAATAATGAAAAGAAAACGGTAATAAATTATTGGTTGATTTTACTCGTATTCTATTTAAAAGTAATCTTAAAGACAGCAGTTTGAATGAGAAAGAACTGAAATTCATTAATATATTCACTTTTCTCTTCCATGATGCACAGCCCGATGGATTCCTTCCACTGCAGTTCCTTCAGGAACTTTTGTTGATTCGCTCAATAACAAAAACTGTCACACAAAAATTTAATCGCGTCCACGTACAAGACTTTACATATACATGTACAGCACTGAGTTTAATTTACACTTCGAAATTGCAAACTGCATTGCCGCACCCGCCGAAGCAGCGCGCAAAGACTCTCAACTTTCGCAAACAATATTGCTTCTAAAGCCGCGCGGCTGACAAAAATTCCTGAAAATAATGGGAGGGGAAAATAAAGAACAAACAGAAAAATACGCGTTTGTCTTTCCAAAAATATCCCCTTCTTACGGTCGATTCAAAATCGTGCCAAGCATATGTCGTTTTGATTTACGTACGGGCTGTCTTCAATAATTAAGCCTCAAAAACATCGACTATCCAAAGAGAAATCCAAAGAGAAAGTGCGTGAAAAGTTAAAATACAAAAAATGACGAAAGCAATATAAAGCAACGCGCTTCGAGCACCAAAGCGTGGATAGCTCACGAAAACTTAGTCGTAAAAGATCATTTACAATCTCACGAGTACAGCTTCATACAGACGTGTGATAAGAATGCCGAATGTCCGCGCTTGGCTTTTATCGAGATGTCAATCGGTATTTAATACGACGTACCTCTATAAGTGTACTTCACGGAAGGGAGGAAGGGTGGGAGAGAAGGGGGGAGAGAGAGAAGCAGGATGTTAAAATTATGTATATAAAAGTCGTCCTCGGCGGAATTTCAGGAAATATAAAGAATGCATAAATAGATGATGGCTTTATATTATAGGTCCATGAATTTGATAGCAGCTGTCGCGTTTACAGAGAATTGAAAATTACTATTCTTACATGTAATAAAGAGATATAAGGGGAGCATTATATACGTCTATTGATAGATCTCAAAAAAGAATTCCACAAATAAAATAGTATTAAAGATCTGGAATTAAGAATTAAGTAAAATAGATCTGGAATTGTAAAATTATAGAAATGAGGCGTGAGAAATTTAAAGAAGCATACAATTTACTAAAAATGCTATTCGCAGTATCGATTACCGATGCTATTGCGCACATTATTGTTTCTCGCTGTTCAGTCGAAAAAGAACATAACTATTATCGCTTTATCACCAGCGATGGCTCTCGACGTTCGTAACCAAGCCTTTCTTAAAAGTGACTCGGATAGTCGACCGAGTATTAATGACCGATTATTAATTCCCTTTTTTTCAAAAATATAATGCACTTTTTTCCAAAGCTAATGAAACGGTTCTTTTTAGACCTATGGAACCGTTCATGTCAGAACCACGATTTATTTTACATTGGAACAATCGGTCGATCAACTCAGATGAAACAACAACATGTACGAAACAACTCAGATGGAAAAGTTTCCTCTTAAAGGATATTTTTTCCGTTTGTAAAGCTGACACCCTCCTTTTCCTTCTCCTTAAACTTAAAAAAGCAACTTATATTAAATTCCGTAATCTTATATCAGCTTGCTTCTATGAACAATGCAACTAACTACATCGATGTGTATTAAACCGATCATGATTGTAAGTTCCTGTGACATTTGTAAATAACGCGCATGTCGATCGCAAAGTTAATAAATCAGGTCTTGCTGTTCGCTGCCGCTTGGCACTTCCACGGTCGTATTCCAGCTGCTCCTTACTTCCCTTCAGGGGTCGAGGAACACTCGGAATCATTAATTTGTTCTGGATCCCTGAAGGGGAGCAAGGAGGAGCTGGAATAGTACTGTGAAGGCACCAAGCGGCAGAGACCGGCTGGATCTGATTTATCGACTATACGATCGACATGCGCGCAATTTACAAACTGCGTAAAAACTTATAATCATAGCCGATGTAATACACATCGATATATTTAGTCGCATTGTTTGTAGGGTTCACAAGGACAGGCGAATATAATACTACGGAACCTAATATAAATTATTGCCGGCGTATGTGTTACCTTTAAAAATTGAAAAAATGTCCTTCAATGAGAAACTTTTGCATCCAAGTTTTTTCAGACGTCGAAAATCGACATTGCCAAACCTTTTTTAGACCGCACGGAAAAAAGCCAAACTCGAGAATTACCAAGTATTCTTTCCGGTCAATCAAATCAATTAACGCGCATTCGATCGTGAATTAATTTGCGAGAAATGGTGGAATGTACGCACGTGCATCGCAAGCATGAAGAAAATGAGTATTCGCGAAGGTATCGCGAGTAAAATTCGGTAAAATATGAATCGGCGGGTAATGTACGAACATTGACTCGGCGCAAGGCGACTGTTGACAAAATGAAGTTTGTCGATTTTGAACGACCTCAGAGGTCGGCCCCATCGCTCGCCTTCCGGAGACTATATAAGGCGACGCGGACGGCCAGAAATCATTCTTCGCAGTCGGCGCGAAGACGCGACTTCCCTTATTTTTGTCATTTATCTTATTTTATTGTGTATCTCACTCCTCCCTTACCCACTTATACCTATTTAACTCACTTTTACCGATTTTCATACTGACCAACATAACCTGCTTTTCCCTTTACTAGCTTACAACTTTGGTACCGAAGAGAGAAGAGAGAAAAGAGAAAAGCGAAGCTAGTATTAAGTTCTTAGCATTAACTATATACTAAGGTGTGCGTATGGACGGATGGATCTAATTTAAGGTGTGTTTGCGAGGTTTCAAATGTAAGCAGTAGAATTCTCTTTAACTTTCGAGTATCCTTCGTTTTGCGCTCCATTTGTCGAAGTATAGAGTCCCGAATTCTTCCAAAGGCACAGGGTGTTCGAGCGGTATTTGGATGTCCTCTGACGGCTTCTAGGTCATGTTCAGGGGAGTGGCGTTGCAGGATTGGCTCAGTCGCGTCTGACCCAGCGTGCGCTTCGCCTGGTTTGCACTCTCAGCCGTGGTCTTCTTCGGGCCATCGTCCGGGACTCCTTGTACTCGTGAGAACCCCTGCCGCTCTTCGTAAGAATTCTTCGCGTCGCGATTTTCTCGCTTCTTCTCTTTATTCACCCCCTTTTTATTCTTTTGTCACTGCTTACGTCTGTGAAAGCCGAATGAACGACCGAATGGATCGAATGCTTAACGTATTCTCGTAAGACGGAATGATTGGATGCTTGATGATGACGAATGGATCGAATGCTTAACGTATTCTCGTAAGACGGAATGATTGGGTTTAATTTAGTTAAGGAATGAGTGCGTGCGTTGAATTGTGGGTGAGTGGGTGGAGGGTCTGTAGTCGCGGCAATCTCCACGTGTTGAGACCTGGGCAATCGGTATTCCTCGCGATCGAGGTATGTTCTCAAGATCGCGAGGAATAGCAAGCTAATAACTGCGAAACTTTGTAAAATGTACTTCGATATATTTATTACGTACGAACATTGTATATAGAGTTAACAATGCCGGGCAATAAATTCAGAGTTTTTCCAAAGACACGGTTGTGTTTTCTTAATCCTGGGTACCCAAGTACAATCCGATTTCATCTTTCCCTACGTTGAATAATTTTGGAAAGAAGTCTCCGTACTTAAAAAATCACTTCCGATATTTAAGTACGAGTAATTGCTACGATATAAAACTCTTTGGTAGATATATTGCAAGTTCCCCAGAAGAAAACAAAAATATTTGGGATTAATACACCTCTAATGCCAATGGTCGAATTTAATCGAGCAATAAATTCCTCCGAATACATTTTTCCCTCAACCTTCTATACCCCAATATTATCTGATGCTGTGAAATATTTGTGTACAATGTTGCAATAGGTGTGAACAAAATTTGCGATATAATGTTATACATTTTAAATAAAAACTTGGCACGGACAAAAGTTATTTCGTGTTTGAATAATTGACGAAGCAATTGATGTTACCAAGCATACGAAAGAACTCGAATACAAAAGTTGTTTTTTGAGGGACATCGTTTCAATTTTTAAAGCTAACACCCTCCTTTTCCATCTACTTATACTCGCAATAAATTATGTGAGCTTTCGTAACATTATATTTGCCTACTTCTATGAACAATACAATTAAATATAACGATATGTATAGCAACGAGCATGATTATTATTATTTACTATTATTAGTATCTGCGCAGTTTGTATTGAGTCTATGCATAAGTCCGTAGCAAAATCCTGACAGATGTCGTTTACGGTTGTTTTTCCGTCCTCACTTGTTTCAAACAAACGAAGTGTCGTATCATACGTGAAAGGTGAAATTTGTGCTGACATTTTAAGAAAGTATTCATAGTCATTCGTTACGTGTACAAAGTTTAATTATATTTTGAAAATACAAGGAAAAAATGTGTATTTTCGGTGCATTTCGCTTTTTTATTTTCGAAAAGATAAAAACGCGTTGCAGGCCCACAAAGAAAATATGCGCCGTATACGGAGATAATGCCGTATACGAAAGTGTGTATCGGAAGTGGTTTGCGAAATTTCCTTGTGGAGATTTTGATCTCGAAGATGCTCCTCGCTCTGGTCGGCCAGTTACTACTGATATCGATCATATCGAGGCTTTAATTGACTCTGACCGGCATTTGACGACAACAGAGATCGGAAAAAACCTCAATATTGATCGATCAACTGCTTCGAGACATTTACGGAAGCTTGAGGTGATAAAGAAGCTTGATGTTTGAGTGCCGCACAATTTGAGCGAAAGGAATTTAATGAACCGAATTTCTGCTCGCGACTCGTTGCTGAAACGTCATCCATACGAACCATTTTTAAAGCAGATGATAACTGATGACGAAAAGTGAATTCTCTACAATAATATCACTCGAAAAAGATCATGGCCAAAGCGCGGAGAGGCTCCTCAAACGGTTGCAAAGGCAGGATTGCAGTCAAAGAAGATGATGCTCAGTATCTGGTGGGATTATAAAGGAACTGTTTATTACGAGTCGCTCCCACCCAACAAAACGATTTATTCCACCAAGTACTGCTCACAACTGGATAAATTAAAGCAAGCAGTCGATCAGAAGTGGCTCGAATTGGCGAACAGAAAGGGCGTTGTATTCTACCAAGGCAATGCTAGGCCACCCGTTTCTTTGGTAACTGGGCAAACATTATTGCAGCTTGAGTGGGATGTTTTGACGCACCCACCGAATAGTCCGGATCTAGCACCTTCAGATTTTCATTTGTTCCGGGCGTTACAAAACAATTTGTATAATAAAACTTTCGGTTCCCTGGACGTCCTCGAGAACCACTTGGATGACTTCTTTGCCCAAAAATCTCAAGAATTCTATGAAAGAGGAATACCGAAGCTTGTGGAGAGATGGCAAAGAGTCATTGAACGGAATGGAACATATTTGGTTGATTGAAATCGCTATTTTTGGCAAATATTTTGCGTTCGAAATTTACTCAATTTCCACTACGGACTTATGCATAGATCCAATAAAACTCGCGCATGTCGATCGTAGAGTCGATAAACCAGGTTCAGCCGGTCCCTGCCGCTTGGCACCTCCACAGTCGTATTCCAGCTTCTCCTTACCTTCCTATAGGGGTCGTGAAACAAATTAATGGGCCTGTGTGAACAAATTAATGATTTCGAGTGCAATGAATATTATATATTATACAATGAATATATGCAATGAATATTATATATTTATACAATGAATATATGCACTTTTTTAATTCACATGTTCTATTCTGTTCAAGTAAAGTATTCTTAAATATTACCATATGTTTTTTATACATCTATTTATTATGTAGGCTTTTTTTTACATTTAACTATTATTTAATATGTAAATGGAATTTTACAAACTTGAATAATACTTCAGAGGGATATCTGGTGAAGCATTCTCCTTTATGCAATGATATTCGGCATAATTTGCAATTATATCTGGTTTCGCCCTTTTTTCCGTTGGACGAACAGACTACATTTTTTTGTCGGAATTTCCTTTTGCTTTTTCTTATTATTAGTTGAAGAGTATGCGGTATCAAATTAACAGAAAGTCTACATAATACTACATGATTAGTCTACATAATTTGTTGTATTTGAAATACTTTGTTCAACATCCATAATTGTTTTCATTATTTCTTCATCCGTTACATATAATTTCAATGCAACAAATAGAAAGTCTTTATATTTCATCTTTTTATCGTTACAAGCTGTTTCCTTACAAATTATGCGAACTTTCAAACAACAAAATGCGAACGATACACGATCGATGCAGATGTATCGATGTAATGGTTATAGTGATCGATTGTTTTTTACTAATTCCGAATTTCGACATTCATATATTTCGCTAACCATATGTCAGAGAAATGCGCAAAGTTACGTTGCCCTAGTAAGGTAACAAGAAAATCTATTTTTAATTCTTTCAGTCTTCGATTGAGAGGAAAGAACATTAAAATGAGATATCTCGTAACCCAGTCGCAACGTTTGGCTTGCTATATGCGAGATATCTCGTGACCCGTACGCAGTGTTAACACTTCAACGACTGATAGCTTATTAATCCACTTTTTGTCGCCAATGCGTACTGACCGATAGCCTATTAATCGGACAATGCAGAGTATGTACAGTTCAAAAAACAGTAGAATATGTTTTGTCGGTAAATTTTGCAGAAACATTTATAAAAAAATGTTCCGTTACACAAATGCGATTATTTTGAACAATATTATATTTTTAAAAAAATATTAAACTATTTCTTATTTAAAGTATGTCGATATATGGATTATGGCATATTATATAACTATTAAACTTAAAACCGTTGTAATAGATCAAAGAAATATAATTTGGCATTAATATCATGAAAATAAAAGATTTTATTAAATCTTATTATCCTATAATAAAAGAAAGCGGGCAATTTTATTCGAGATACGAAAAGCACAGAAGCTCCCTCGCGATAGTCTAAACTGAAACAGAGCCAGCGCCAGAGAGGATCTGCGATCGAGGTAGCGGGCTTCAAACTGAATAGACTAAGATAAAGTCTATTCAAAATGCTCATCTGGAATGGTGATCTGTGTCTGCGTTCTCTTCTGTCGGTACATACCTGTTTTGCCCTATCTTTTCTCGGTTACATACCTCATGCCGATAACTAGGTAGTGTTATCCCTCAGCCGGTAAAAACGAACATTCGCAGCTGGATTATTTGGTTTTGATACTTATCTATCAATGATTAAGCTGTACCATTGGATGAGCACCGCCTTTACGTATTATTGTCTGATAGTAATTACAATTACAATTACAATTCTACAGAATATTTTTTTATTTTCATGATAATAAAAAAATTCCAGAATATAATTCGGAGCATTAGCAATTAGCAATTAGTGGTAATACAATTACTTAGTTAATATTAGCAGAATACAGTTTTGTAATTTTCCTTGAAATAAAATTAGCCGATGATTTCCGCGACGTTATTATTGTCAATAATTATATATTGACCGAAGAGAATTATAACGGTTCATCACAGAAGTAACATTAACTATTAAGGGATTAAGTTACAAAGCGTAAATAAGGGTGCAAATTAAGTCCATAATTGTTTGTTGTGTTGTCATTTAAATGGTAATTATCGATGTAATTTCAATGAATAAAATTAAATACTGAGAGGTCCGCCACGATCCCAATGCGCGATGCATAACAGAAATTGAATTTGTTCTTTAATTTGGAAATATCTCGAATACATCTATTACTTATTGCCTTACATAAATCTACCAGAATTAGTTTACACGGTTAAAAAATGTTCGTTGTAACAATTTAAGGTACGATAAAGATAAGACTAACTTTGTCAGCGCTACAATTTTCTTGGAATTTGAAAGGACTAAGGCACCAGCTGCGCTTATTTTTGTTTTACTTTGCAAGTTGACTACTTAATAATGCAATTTTTGGGAGGAACGAAATTCAGCTTCCAATTATTTAAGTGAAATGTAAATTTATTAGGGAAAAATACAATTTTGAGCCATGCACTATGTAGACAAAAATTATTTAAAAATACAATTTATAGTTGTGTTATATACGACGAGCTAATTAATATGGTAGTGATAATACCTTCATTCATAAGTGAAGGTATCTAATTGTATATAATTTTGCTTCAATGGGTTTCATTTCATTAACAGCGTGTAATTAACAATTGAAAGTTTTTTCAGAAACTATACTTGCTATAGAATACTTGCACTAGCAAACCGTTTGATCAACTTTTCAATTATTACATTTTTATTTTCAACTAGTATCATGCCGTAAATATTTTAAGCAAGGAAATGCAGAAATAATTTCTCAAACAGTTTATATTTGTTATAATTTTATTCAGTATGGTGTAGCCAACTAAAGATTCGTTCATTCATCCAACGAAGTTCGCTCTTAATTCTTTATAAGATGTTTTCCGTTACACAATATCTATATCTCTATCTCTTATAATACTAAAAAAAACTGAGTGTATAACTAGTACCGAAACTTTGACAAGTTTCACACACATAGTCACTATTTCATTGATAACAAAGTGTTAAGAATTGCTTTTTCCCGCCCCATCACCTCTGGTTTTTCCATGATATATATACTGTAGCTCTAGTGCTTCTGAAGCCGCCTTAAGCAGTAGGTCCTATATGACCTAAATGTGCTAAATGTCCCGCTCCTAAATGACCTTAGCAATCGGAGCCAAAAATGAATTAAAAAAAAAAGCTGTTCTTTACAATATGCTCCTCTCTGCATTCTTACACTATGCATAACCTACTTACATTTTTATCTTATCATCGTACATACTCTCAACGCAGCCCTCTTCTCTCCAACCGGACTCCAATCATTCATTGAAGTAAGCTCACCCTTCGTTTTCTTCTCTCTCTCTCTCTCCTCGTATCCTGGAGTTCCGTTTCACCTCGCCTGTTTTACATCCATTTTCCACCAAAACTCTTTCCCTTTGCCTTTCCTCCCTATTTCTCTCGGTCTCCCTCGTCCACTCTTTTCTCCCTACCCCTCCACTCGATATCCCCCCCAGCACCAGACCAGAAGTAAAAACTGATATACATACTCGTAATGAATCACACTATAATACTATATACACAGGAATCCCATATTTCTTCAGCATTCCCTTCATTCCACGAATCTCTTAACCCTCTCCACGTATTTCTACGAATGTCCACGATATTCGCATGGTTAACATCAATCAAATCGCAGCGTGAAAAAACCGTGGCTGATAAAGACACCTGCTGGTTATGGCCGCCGAGTGCTCCTCGCTTTTTGGCGGTTCAAGCATGGACCGATAAGCACGAGGAAAACAAAAGTACACAGCCGCTCGCGGGGAGCAGCATTCATAATTCATGACTCGTTATGTCTGCGCGGAGGTATCGAAATTCGAAGCTTCATCGCGGAGTTCTGGAGCCTTATGCATATTGATATTGGGAGCAAGGCGAGATGTGAGGTGCACTCTAGCGCATGATTTCGAGTCGTTCTCGTTGTTCTGTCGCCCGCCGCACAAAATGTTTGCTCCAATCCTCGCTCTTTACTGCACTCGGCAACGCAAGGAGTTCTACCCCACGCTATTACGCTATTTATACGAACATTGCCAAGATAAATATTCTGATTAGCTGTCCATGAGCGTCGGTTGTTGTTGCACTTTCTCCCTCCTCGATCTTTGGATAGGACAGTGATTGGCAAACTCATTAGACAAAAGAGCCAAATGTCAGCATTAGAACAACATTTTTTTTCTGAAAGCTGAATTAATAAGAAATTTATTGTAAAAAAAACTAGGAATTAATGATATATGATAGATAGGATTAGACACGCTCTATGTACTGGATTACGCTTTTGTTCCACTATAATGACAAATTTGTAAACTCATAACGTTTGAAAAGATGATTTCTGTGGAGTTTCTTGCACCGTTTTTTCTCTACGGAGTTACTTAAAAAAGTGACAAAGGGGTACCAGGGGCCCGTTTCATAAAATTTACGGTTCCTATATTACAAATTTTTTCTTCAAATATCCTATATAAATTTGAAATAAAGAACTTGTAACACTAGGACTAGAAATTTTATGAAAGGGCGCATAGTTTTTTAAATATTGCATTATTATTATTAACAATCAAAAAGTGTATTCAATGTTACCAACTCTGAGTAATCGGTTTTTTAATTTTAAGCACTGAATACAAAAAAATTAGGTACTTATTACAATAAACAATAATCCTGCTTATTGGTAAAAAGTATTTTTGATCATTAAAATATTACATGATACGTAGTCATTATTCGTTGTAGAGCCACATTCGAGTGGCCAAAGAGCCGCGATTTTCGACCCTTGGGATTGCAGAACGCGAGGTTAGGAGGATCGAAGGCATGAGCCTTGCAGAGAAAGTTTTTCCAGATCATCCGACGAGATATAATCCTTTGACTGCGATACAGACTCTCGCACGAGTCCATTATTACATAAGATGTAATAAAGTAAGTGGAAGATACTGTAGGGATGACTTCAGCACATCGAAATAAGCAAAAAAGTTTATACGAACTGTAGTAAGGCCACTTCTGGATAACTTTGTAATCGGACCTCGATTTATAATATAATTCCATATAATTCGATATAAAATATATTTTCACTTCTGAAGGATTGGTAAGTCTCATAACTTAAGGGACCATTGCTTGTTCAGCAAAGAGCACATAAAGACATAAGGAGGGGCTACATAAGAAAACATAAAGCATAACAAATAATAAATACGTTTATTCTCCGATCGTTCAACACGAACTCTCTGACGCCCTGAGATTCTCTTCACAACGATCGTCTTTTTCAACAATTCTCTAACAACGATCGGCGCCCGCTCGCATAAGGTATAATACCTTACATCACTTTTACACCTGTATAGATCACCACATCTATTGTATTGCAGAACATATGTCCTATTTAACCTTATTTTAGAGTTACATCGAATTATACGTATAGTGTTTCTACCACAATGATTGATTGTTTGCACAACCGAAGTTAAGCCAATTACATCGAGTTATTTATTAACACGTTCCGTGCCACGTGTACCGTAAATGGTACACGCATGCACATTTATTTGATGCGCTGAAAACATGTATGACGCGATAAGAATGACGCTTTATACATAATGCGGTGTAGAGCAAAGCACATAAATTGGTTTAATTGTTATATGTGCAATAGTTATTAATTACATGTCGATTTTTTTAAAGCAAGGGATGCATAAAAATGCATACTCGGGAAATCGTCGCAAAATGTCACTACTTTTTTAGTTCTTTGTCTTGCTACTTCAGTACCGTACTTTTTTACATTTTGTTTAAAACAAGAAGAGCAACGTTTATTAACTGTCACCGCTTTGCCCTCTTGCTTTTTAATTTTATGTCGTTTTCTAGTCGTTGTTCTATTTTCCTCGTTTTTTAATGAACAAATGTAAATACAACAGGTGTTTTTTATCAATCGGAAATTTTCGAACAGACTGACTTTTATAGTCAAACTGTTCGCAGCGTCGCGTGTACCATAAATGGTCCACGGCGCGATAAGTACTCTAAACAAGCTAATTATTTATGGATTAATGATGTAATGACATATTGCGTTGCGATGTATCAATTTTTAGTCAAAACAATAAATAGCGTGGAGATCATATCGGTTAAAAATGGCTTGGCACGGAACGTCTTAAATAAATCTTTTGCAACTTAGTATTTACAATCAACCATAGTATTGGATCGTAACATAAGAAATATCAGTGAAGATGCCAATTTAAATTTTTGGCCTAAGAAAAAAAATAAATGATACTTGCTTAGAACTGTGTCTAACAAGTACAGCATTCTTTCGTTTACTGTATTTTCACCGCAAGCCGCAATATTCCAAATGATCTTGTGTAATTTATTTTTGAATTTATCAATAAAAATTTGTAAAAGATGACCCGTTTTTGGTTTTGTACGTATAACTCCAAGAGTAACTGCCTTGGGTCTGAATCATCAGAAGGTCACCAAAGACAACAGTCTTGGTGAATATTCACTCTTTGGTGGAATATTCATTAAGCCAAGAACATAATAGTTTACATGTATCTATGTCTCGTTAAATAATATGCCAAGTTCATAATATATACCTGAAGAGTGCTCGCAGGAGAGCCGAAACGTTGGACATGCACGAATTTGTTTTTATTACCCGTCTACCTGGTAAACGAAATTGCTCGAGGAGACCATGTTTTTACTTATACCGCTAGTTAGTTGTCGCTCTTTATCAACTCGTACACACCTAATAAATAGACTTGTCCAGTGTAGTACATTTGAAGCAAAACGTTTTTATGCAGAACATTTTCCTAATAGATGTAATAGACGTCTGCCAAATAACAAAACATTTCAGGGTATACATACGTGTGTATGACAAACTAGTTTTTAAAAAAAAATGATACTAAATAGTCGTAACTTTGTTCAAAGACCTGTCAATCTAAAAGCATGGTTTCTCAAACGCATTGAAACAAATTATGAGGGCGGTACTTGAAAAATAGCGATAATGAAACGTAGCGAAACATAACTACTTCGAGTATGACTGTCTAGAAAGTTTTAAGGAAAGCACCAGATGTATCCGTATTGCATTTAGTGAATGCTAGGATTTTCTCAACCTAACTTTCTTTCAAGAATAGCTGTTTGTAGATGATTTTTTCAACTGGTCATCCAGAATCAAAATTTTAGACCATTTTGAACACTTCTTGTGAATATAAATGTACACAGTTCATCAAAACGGTATAACTTCGAAACAAGTTTGAATGAGACATATGTTTATACGAACTGTTTTTCTTGTTTTAATGTGCTGAAATCATCTCTGCGGTATCTTCCACTTATTCTGTTACACCCTGTATATTGCGCGATATTCATAGGTCAGTCTGTATGACTGGCTGTCACATATTGTTATCCTAGAAAAAAAAATGAAAATTTCTTTCAGAAGAAAAACTAATAGAAATTAAATATACATTGTTAATGAAGAATAAATATAATTTAGCAAGGATAATGCAAATCATTTAATAATGAATTTGTCAATAATGCATTTTAAATTACAAATTGCTAGTAACAGCATACACATAGTTCGATCAGTTTAGTAATATAATATGTGTGTCATAGTAAGAAAAATTTAGATAACGTGTATATGTACATGATAGAATTTTTAAGAGAGTGCACATATGTTTTTAATAGCAGAGTTAAGATTTGAAGTAATCGAACTGTCGTTTTGAAAGATGGAGCACTCGGTGCTTTGTGATTTTATTAACTCATTTTTAATTAAAAAAATCAAGTTTTGATTAGTACACTATAAAATTTGATTTAACAAACTGACTTTTGCAATTAGTATCAGGAACTTCATTAGGATACGGATGTACATTCTGTCCCACAAGAACGTATCGGCGATCGGCAATATTTCGGTAAAATTCAAGTTATTTTTAAAAAACAACTTATATAAATTATATAAATTATATGTACGCATAAAACACGAATACGCTCCTACTTAATAATGGCTCCAAAAACCTCCACAGGCAATTATTTCTTATGTTCACGATTTTGGAGATATAAATTTTAACACATGGCCTTGAAATACTACTTTTTGTTGTTATAATACGACTCGTGTCACGTCGGAGATTAGCCAAGTGAATTTCGGCCTTGAAAGTCTGATGAACTTATTTATTTGTCATCTCTTTTCGACAGAAATGTTATTCTTTCAAACACAAACCATTCCTTATTTTAATCGTAAAAAAATGTGCTTTTTTATCTAGTAAGCTTTTACTGCTGAGCAAAGAAACATAGTATCTTTTTGCATTGCTATGTTCATTCATAATTTATTTACAATAATGATCAATTCTTTTCTTGCGGCTTTCAGTATATTTCTGTATGTTAGTCATAGCAACAGAAGAAGATCATGTAAATAAGTCCAAAGGAGTAGAAATGCGCTTCTCTACATAATATTAATAAACATTGTACAATCACTTGTTAAAATGCCATATGTTTAAAAAGGGACACGATGTGTCATACAGTTCTTACATTTCGGCTCTTAGGATCAGAAGCTCTATCTATAAGTAAACCCACGAAAACTTTACGATAATTCTATTATTTACTATGTGACGTTAATCTATGAAACGATAACAGCTAGAAAAAGCGAGTGACACATAAGGCTGGCGGTAAAATAAATTTAGTTGCAGATCAATAAATGCCTCCGAATAATCTTCAATTCATTTCATAAGTCAAATAGGAGTGAATAGTATTAAGCTGATTCATGTTTTGACCATTTCAATGGGTTAATCACGTTAAATTTAGATTTTCATAAAGCCCGCAAAAGCCATTGGCGGACTTGGGTAATAAAGTGGGCACAGCGAATTAGAATTCTCTATGCAAATTGAATAATCGATCGATCGGTTTTCTTTAATGTGTTCCAGTATAGTAACCATTCAACGACTCGGGTTGCATCGAAAATAGCCAAAAGAAGTTTTTTCCTACGGTGAAAATAACTTAGAGTTGCCTTACAAAATGTGATAACCTCGGTGGACATGAATATATTTTTTTTTTAATATTAAAACAAGTCAAAATAATTATAATATCGTCATCTGCCTTTGGCAAATCATTTATTATGTCCAAATAGTTCATTCGTGTACCAGTGATCAAGTATTTCTATTTTTTACATTACACTTTATCCCAAAATCTACTATAATCTGCAATTTCCTATTTAATTTTATATTGAAGTTCAATGCAAGACACGACGCTACTTTTGGAGCAATTTGATATACATATACAATAATTTTACTAAACCTGTGAAAGATGATAAAATAAAGCAGTTAGATTCTAACGGAAACTTTATTTGAAATTGTTGATACAAAATCGGCGGGTTGACATTTAACGTGAGAACAACGCTAATAGTGTTACACAAGAATTTCTTGTCGTACGTTACTTTGCTTTTGAAGATACTTACTGCATTTATTATCCTTCAAGGTACTTGCATATTTCAATCAACCATTCTATAGACCAGCACAAAACACACATCTCGCATCAAATGTTCCTTCAACTTGCCATCCTCAAATCCGGACAAACTATTAGGTGTACAATTTTGCTTCCGCCATGACCAACGGTGGACAATACATTGAATCACAAATGTATAACCAGTTTTCTACAATAAAGTCCTAATTTCAGAAAAATATCGGCAGGAGCAAATTTGTTTACCTTATAGTTAACACTTATCGGACTTTTTATGCACGATTCTTACTAGGTTGCAAGTTCGATCATGTACTTATTATTAAAGAATATTTTTAAATAATCTATCAGCTACTGAGTACACCTATCCCCCGATTTACACGGTACTCGATTTACACGATTTCACTTTTACACGGTTGTTAATTACACAATTGTTAATTACGGATTTCACTACCAAGGTTCGCCCATCTGAAGTTGTTTCTAATTCATCTAACATCGAACTTGAATCGCATCAACCACTATTGAGTGATGAAACTGATATCATACCAATCAGGAATAAAAGATTAAGAGTCTACGAAAATGATAACAGTAACTAAATTTCTGGTGAAATTTTTTAATTTATATTTCTCGTTTCTATATGTAAAATGAATTACATACATATACCTTTATATTTTTGTCATTTTATAAATAGACAGTTATTTTTATGTTTTTAAGATATATTTAGTTTTATTTTACGTTGAAATAAATGACTGAATTATGCACATTTTAGTTTGTTTTCGATTTACACGGTTTTACGTATAAGAATCTACGATTTCGATTTACACGGTTTTCTAAGGAACCTATCTTCAGTGTAAATCGGGGGATAGGTGTAATCTATAAATCTAAAGTGTAGTAAAATTTGATTTAAGGCAAAATGTATGTAAAAAATGTTACTTAGAAATTATCGTAAGTTGCAGATGCTCCGCTTATTCTACATCCCTTTGAGGCACGTCCATTTCTATCAAACTGTTGTTACATTCTTTTTCAGCTTGCTATATTTTGTTGTCCAAACTTTAAGTTCTTCTTAATCGTAAATATAGGTAGTAACATATGATAGTTTGTTACTGTCATCAGTTTATACCAACTATTTGGTACTATGAAATTGATTATCGTAGTCAAATTGCATGAAAGATTATTGATTAATTGTGTTAATCCTTTCGCCTGAAATATTGTGTGACGGACGTGGTACGTCATTTGGGCCAAACGCGACAGACATTTACTAAATTTCTTGGTGTTGCGTACGGACGTACAGCTATATTTTCTTAAAAAATATTACAAAGATACCCTAAAGAGACATGTGCGATTTGCACAACTTCGAACGCTCAGCCAAACCGTGAAATGACTCGACGTGTGACCGACCTTGTTGTTGTTTATGGCACGCACTATTGGAATTTAAATCGTAAGGCAAGAGGTTAAATAAAAATATATAACTGTGTAACGATTAATTTGATGAGGATCAGCACTTGAATTTTTAAGGGATTCACTCATGCAGCATCGTGGATAAGTGCAATAACAACCTCACGAATGTAAAGAACGACATTGACGTCTACATCCTTTCTTCTTCATGCGTTACCACAGTTCCTTATGGCACCTCCACTTTCACGAATCAATATTCCATATAATTACGAATATCTATACAGCTGTATCGATAAATACTAATTGTAGTGCGGCGCTCTGTTGACGACACTGCGTCGTGTATAATGCTTTTACAGCGAAGTGGACTTACACACAAAATTGTGAGAGAAACAAATTTGTACAAAGTGAGAAATTCTATGAATATCACGGAAAAATAGGAATTTTAATTATGTCTCATACTAAGTATCTATATATAAACTAATTTCTTGTCTTTATACAAAATTAATTTTATAATCAAAAACTTTCTTCATACTCGGTCCTAAATTTAAGTATTTCGCTGGTATTTTAAAATACCCAAAAGGTGGAATAGATTTATTAAAAATGAGTATCGTGCTTGCATGAATTGGATTAAATTACATACTACTGTAAACAAAGATGGCGTTTTATTTAAAAAAAGGACAGGGACCAAATTAATTTTTACACCTAACATATTCAAGGGAAGTTACCTATACAGGTTTCAACGGCCGTTCATCGGTAACCCACATACGAGTAACAGTAATTCTGGACAGTACGTCCAAAATTTAAAGTGCCTCCTTATAACAGTGGCACATTTGCGAACAAGCGTATTTACCTTCTTGTTATTATCGCTCTCGGTTGAGGAATGGGAAGGAGAGAGGAACGTTCGTAAAACATAAAAAATCACCGCCACACGCTATATTAATGATGGATGCGTAATTTCTCTCGAAGAAAACGGAAAGCAACATCTCACCGAGTTTGATTAGAATTACCATGAATTACCATCGATTTCAATATACCACGTATCCATATAAATAATTTCTCGTTTTACGACGCAGATTAATAATATTATGTCGGAATTAGTGCGAAATGTGCGTCAAATCACTGATTATTAGTAGCTGATTTTTGTAAACTACTTTAGATTTTTTTAAACCTTGCAACTACGCAAGAGTATTGTTAAGATAAACCTCCTCTTTATTTATGGAAATGTCGAAGCATGTTTATCTAAGTATAACTTATTCATATATGCAAATGAACAGTTATGTCACATCTTGCTTCTCTTTTATTTCAGGCGACGATACCAAAGACTATAGTAGCATGCCAAATAAAAAATGGATGACATCGTACATCCTCTTCCTACTTTATCTCGTAGGTGCATTATGGACCGCTGTTGGTAAGTAGAAATTAAATCATTTTCATCGAACAAACCCATTTCTTGCGACGGCGCATTGCACGAAACCATAATATAATGAAATGTTCCGAATAGCAATTAAACAGAACGGAAAATGTAGTATACATTTAAAATCAATTTTGCACACATTTCGAATACTCAGCATAACACCCGGAGTACAACTTATTCTTCTACGTACTTTATGAACTATACAAAAGATGTGCTTAGAAAAACCGTGCATACAGATTTATCATAACCTATTCTTATCACTTGTAAACGCATAATTTCCATCGAAAATGGAGCGAGACATGCGCAACCCCGTAACCTCTTTCTATCGAGAAAGTACTTGGGACTCGCATGCGATTCAACTGATTATATTCGCCGGGAATTATGTGATTCCCGCAGAAAGCACGTGTTGTGCGACGTTCTGAGCGTAACGGAGAAAATGTACGCCTCAAAGCGAAACACTGCGAAGCTACGATGCACTTTGCGCAGGTCGTACAGAGCTAACTTTACTCGATTAAAATTCATAACGCCCTTGATATTGCCGACTTTTCTACATCAGGCGTTTAAGCTCCCTTGCACCGTTTCTTTCCTTCAGGAAACCCGTTGCGAGACAGAATGAAGAGAGAGGCGGAAATCGCCGCGACGAATTGGACGCAGCTTGCGGATGAATGGTTTGCTACGCGCATGAAGGCGTCAGAAAAATTTGACGTTACCGTGCTGCCGCTGAACGACAAATTTCGCGAATTGCCACCGACACCGGAAACGGTTGTTATCAATGGGACGAATCCTGACCAGCTAGCGCGGGTAAGAAACGTATTAAATTCTGGACACGCTGCAGAAACGCGAGCAAAGCAGCAGGAACTAACAGCGATGATTTTAGCCGTAACACTTGGCAAGCACGAGTGCATGATTTGTTATCTGAGAAAAAAAAACTCGGTAGAAAGGAAGTATAGAAAAGATGCAAGTTGTTATATTTCAAAGTGCTTATTGCTTCCTTGTAGTTCTTAATGTTCTACCGTCGACGTTTCATCGATGGCCAGATCAGGACTCTGAATATTTTTTTAACAAATCGGATATAAATAGGACGGGCATTGGTGGTACAGTTTTTCATCGAGTGTTATATACTCCTTTCTATTATTTTCGAATGTGCAAGAATACTTCGGGTGTTGTAATACTAATTAGCTAATTAGAACATGGAAGAAGAGGCAAGGTACCTCCAGACACTGCGCAACTCTAGACACATCTTCCACATTGGTTTTCACAATGGGCCCCGTGTTCCCTGAAAGTTCTTCGGTTCTTCCGTATTTCCCCGCGATTTTTTTTTTCTCCATTCTGACCAAACGATGTCGCCGGCTCTCACTTTCAGTGCCAAAATACTTTCACCGTTGCGACCGTGGGGAATGCAAGTACGTTCTTATCTTTCCAATCCGTATTTACACGCATACGTGTAATCTAGTGTCAATGACTTTCCCCCGCGAAACTTTCGCGATCGCCGATACCGCTCGTCATCTTCGGCGGAAAAAAATTTCATAAACAAATTTGTGCTTCGGCTCAATTAGACACCGTTATGACGAACCCTTTCTTTCCCAGAAAGAAAAACGTGCTCCGCGGAGTTACTCAGCGATTTCTCGGTTTCATAATAAGAGTGCTATTTTTACTTTGGCTCTGGAGAAAAATTTTAAACAGTCAAATCTCGAACGATTAAATTTCGTGCACCGAGATAAGTAAGCTTCGTTGGTCGTTTTTCATCTTTAGTATAACGCAGAATTAGGCAAAGGTTTGTATATGTACTCTGTAATACTAAAATATAATATGGTAGCGTAAATAAACTTGAGGAATCGATAAAAATATCTAAATGCGCGATGAGCATGGAGTATGATTATTTCAGACAACTACTCCTAACAAACACCACTCACTATATAGAGTGAATAGGTATTGCAAACCAACGAGTAGTTTTACGAAGTTTCGACTGTGTTATGAGTTTTCCTCAGGTATAATAAACTCTATAAATACAATCAGAGTTAAAATTAATTTAAGAAATTACATGGATAATTCAAATTATATATGGTGTGTGTGGCTAAATTCATCGTAGTTATCCATGTAATTAATTAAATTCATTTTTACTATGATTGTATTTATAGAGTACATTATATCTGATAAGGACTCATAACAGAGCCGAAACGTTGTAAAATTACTCGTTGGTTTGCAATACCCGTCCACTCTATCTATCATGATTCACTATTGCTCGCAAGGTCCAGTTCTTTCAAGATATATATGATGTTTTGTTTTATTTGTGCACAAAGGAATTTATGGCAGAACTATGAAATTTCGCATTGTTTTATTGCAGTATAACTACTCTCGGATGTTATGGGACATGGAGACAGCACAACCAAGTGGTCACTTATCAGTATTTGTAGACAAGGCTCTGAAGCTGCTGGACTTAAGACAGGTGATGATGGAGGTCGAAACCTCGGTGATGTCCAAAGTTTCCTGTACCGCCTGCAAAGTCGGCGCGGGCCTTCTTCAGCATTATATAAAAATAGGAAAAAGCGACAATGAGATAATGTCCAGTATTTATCAGTTCTGTGTGTCGCTCAACATCCAAAGTCCTCGCGTTTGCCAAGGTGTAACCATGCTTTTTGGGGTAAGTTATAGCTCGAGTTATGCTGTACGTTTCAGTCAAAATCATGAGCTTCCTTTCACTGACTTGAACGTAGTTTCTCGATAATCAGACAGTTACTACCTTAGCGTGCTCTTAACTCAAGTCTGTTATGAACTATTCTGTATATTAATCATATATATATATATGCACACACACGCGCGCGCGCACACGCACACAATTACATATTGATTACGCATTACATGCTAGTCATTGTCAGAGAATTATTAGTGTTCAAAGTTTTAAGAATCAAACGTGCTTACTTCAGGATTTTTCATTGTAGAATAACGTAGAAGGAATTTTAAGAAGTTTGAAGACAATACATCAGATCTTATAAACCCATGTACGTGATGATTACAGTTCACATTGCTTATGGCAAGTACCGTTATTAGATTGCTTAACTGTGCACATCCACAATACTTACGAGATGTTACACTGACAATCGTTGTCATACATATTTTCGAAAATGAATATTCTTTTCAACGCGTATACTCTATGCGCTATGCATAAATAGTTCAAGAACTTGAACAGACTTACTTACTTACTTATTGCGGTATTTTCCTTTCTCCTTGAAATACCCTGAAGCAACACAACAATATCTGTAAAAGGTAATTCGCTATTCTACATGTCAAGTAGTAAAAATAGAGATTACATAGATTGAGATTCGTAGCGGATGCACCTAAAGAGATACGCCCTATAAAGATTTTGTTTGGAGCTTTACAGTGTGGAATTTTTATTTATATATCTGCGTACGTTTAAAAACGAGTGTTAAGTTTTATACGTGCATGCACCTGTCCATATATAATTACATTTCCGATTGTAGTTTTTTCGTTATTCTGCGACGCACATTTACGTATCCATAACCGTACAATCGCTCATCTTTGTATAGTTTTTCGCACTTAGAACTCGTCAAAGATATATAGAGAACGATTACGATATATTATCTTTCGATATGTCTAAGAATTTGGTGTTTCACCTGCTAGTCTAACGCAGATTTTTTGTAAAAGTTAAAAATCGCTCGGATGAGAACTGCACGCCACTTTCCTTATATCTATTACCCTTGTCATCAAGGTTTTTTCTAAAGTTTTGTCTATGCTAAAACTTTGAGTGAAGGATCCAAGAAACATTTGTGCCTTCTCCTTCGTCAACTACGACACGTATAAAGATTGAGCTGCTTATTGCAACAGTAACGCGCACGAAGGCAATTGCAGTTGAAACGTGTAGTCCATTGCTGACTCAGCAGTTAAACGCCCTCAATGACGAAATTTGTGGTATTGCACGATATACGGCAAATCCACCGACAATTAATTTGAGCAAATTTTACTCGCTCCTTCTTTGTCCCTTTGAGCCCTGTGGGTTGTTACGAACCTTTGTATGTTGATTTATGATTTTTGACAACCAGTTTTGTTCTTACAATTCTTTTTACTCAATATCCAAATGTTTTTCACACGAATAATATTTGTTTTTTAGCACCTAGCGCGAGGACTCTGATCTTGTACGGACATTTATAACAGAGACATGCTCAATTTGTTCGGCCTACTGATCTAGGAACAACTTTTCTTACTTTAGTCGGATCTTTGAGATTCGTCTGGAAGTAATTCGTTTTCATGCCCATATACAACAGCCCGTTACACGGTTGAGTCGATTAAATCAGTCCATCCAAAAATCATAACAGCCACGTGTCTTCCATTTCTTCTTTCATCAAAGTCCAATTATTTTACATTCAGTCACGGTCTATCGACAGGAATAAATGAATCTCGACGGAGAGCTCCAATTGCGCAATCCACACTGCCGATCAATATTCTTCACTGTCGGATGGAACGTGTTTATCAAATTTGCTCGACGCATCCTGCAATTGATCAAAAAACGCTATTTAATACGCGACAGCATCTGATTTTCCCCTGTTCTTTTCGTCGAACGCGACCTCGATAGTATGTAAGATTTCGATTACAGATAATCGACCAATCCGAAAGTCATTAATTACCGTTTCACTGAAGATCTTCTTCGCATTTGGGAATGTCGAATATCTCGGCAAAGAGCGGTGGTAGTTTGAGTTTCGTCCAATTTCTTCTGAACCAGTCGAGGAGGCTGGCGTGCCTGGCTCCTAACGCTCTCAATTCTGGTATCCTTTGTGATACGCCGGATACGCTGGAACAACTACCCGGTGACGCAGACTCGCTGGAAACGGCATGGTTCCGCGAAGCCTGCACCCTGAGAGCCTCCAGAAGATGGTCCTGAAGCCTCTGCACGGCTTTGACATCGTTCAGACCTGGCCTTTCACCCAGAAGAACAGCGCCGGAGAAGAGGCCCAACTCGGCATCCGACAGTTGGTGGCCGTTTAGGGCCGACGTGAATTGCATTAACGCAGACACGAAGTCCGGCTATATTGTATAACATTTGAAATATTTATTGCGGACCGTTATTATAGACGTTTTATTGCAGGCGCCGTAGTTACATTTCCCATGCGTAACACTATGAAATACTCATGGTCTGCTATAAAATTATTTACGATTTTTTATTAATAGGATACCAAGGGCGCGCTGGTATATTTAAATTAGGCAATCATATCGCATGCTAATGCATCCAGAAAGTTTTGACCAAAGTCATACCTCGTACATCAACTCCATTTGCTGCCTGGTGATATAAGTTCCGTCCTCGAAAGTCATCGACGTATCTGTGGTCATCTTCGAAATATGACTCAGCCAGACTTCGAAAAAGCCGACCTTGATCAAGATCAGCTGGTCGTCTTGCGAGAGATCGCAAAATCCTGGTACCCTCTTGGCGAATTCCACGACCCTCTGTACCGATGGTGTTACCCTCGTAGCGAATTGCTGCCACAGCCAGATCCTCTGCGACTCGACAGTTTCGGCTGTCGAGGAAGCCGCTTCCGGGTCTTCTGGACTGGCGGGCTGCGAAGAAGTACTCGCCTAATCAGCAGGGGATTACAAAAGAAATGCGCGATACTGCCAGTTCCAGCAGGAAATTTTCATATAATGCGATAAGAACTAGGCTTTCTTTTACGGTAAATATGTTGGTGATTATTGTATTAAGAATACGAAAGTTGCATTTTTAAAAGGAAAAAATAATCTGACGTAAATTGTCCAAATATCTCTCTTTCTAAAAGTTCATGAATTGGCTTAAATTGTAGCGTGTTATTTCTCATATCCGTTCTCGGTTTACCACACTAATCTTTAATTTAACTCACCGGTATTATCATAGGCTTTCGAACAAGTCCTCTGGTAGATTCTTCCGTGAAACCGCAGTGCGCGTAATGCGCTTGCGAAACTTGAAGTATCACGTCGTATACGGCTAATGGTTTCACGTCCACGTCTGACTGATCTGCCTCTACTACTGCTGCCGATGGTACACGAGCCACAGTGTTTTGGCCCTGAGCATTGCCGTTGCTGTTGTTGTTGTTGTTGTTGTTACTGCTGCTGCTGTTGTTGTTATTGTTGTTGTTGTTGTTATTGTTATTCTGGCTATTAGTGTTGTTGTTAGTACTGTTATTATTATTGCTGCCATTGTGGTTGCCACCGCCGGGAGACGTCAATTGCTGCACTCCGGTTGTCATTGTTGTTGTTGTGGTGGTCGTGGGTACCGTGTCTTCGGGGCCTCGTTCCCTCGAACGTTTCGGCACCCTGCCGTACCTCACGGCTGAAAGGACGCATCAAATTCTTAGAAGGAAACGTCTGCAGTTACGTAAAAGATCGACGTAACTAAAGGGAAAGAAACAAAAAACATCGATGATCGACGTATTGCACGGTGCATGGACTTTAATGAACTACCATTTAACGCACGTACTGATTTGTACAATAAATAGTATAATGACATTAAAAAAAAAGCCATAGGTGTGAACGTATCGCAAATCGTTCCAGGGTGTAGCATGAGATAGGAGATGGTTTCAAATACATATCAAATAAAATATGAAATTGTTCATTACTGTAGAGATACAAACATTTATTATTTCCGACTGACATAGCGGTGAATGATATTCTGAAGCTTTCTTTCCTCTTGGAACAGAATCACATTTAATAAATCCAGGCATTAAGTAGCTTATGCTAAATAATAGAGAAACAGAGAGGGAGAAAGCTCTACTTTCAGACAGTTTTGTAGGATCCCTTCTCTGGTAAATCATAAGCTCGCGAGAGCTTATTACGATTTAGCCGACAATACGGCATAAGAGGAGCTCTGAGTTGTCCGATATATACAGGCGCATATTGCTCCGTGAGACTTTGACGTTTAATTACACACGTAACTTCCCTCTGGTTTACTTTATCCTCTTGTAATTATTCGAGACCAGAACATTTTTACGCGAGTAAATTCGTATCGCAGGCTATGACTGTGTGGTATTATACATGCAGTAATAAAGGGCAACGTAAAAGCTCTACATGTGCACGGTAAATACAAAACCACTCGACCAATTTTTATCAAATCTCTAGTATACGGCCAATTTTATGCATGTCGTAAACATATTCACATCTTTCACGATCAAAAAAAAACTTATTTGCTCTAACACGGTTAAGTAATTTTCCAGCTGAGTATCCTTAATTTTAGTTATTTACGAATTAATACAGTCGTCAAATTAGAAATATGAGATATATTCCGTTTTCATAATATGCCAATAAACTTAGTATATATAGACACGGAGTCTTTTTTATCCCATAATACTCACAATCTCTGGACATGCCGACGGCCAAGCACTTCTTAAATCTGCAATACTGGCAACGATTCCGATTTAATCTGATGACAAGACACTTGCCGTCTCTCAAGCACCTGTATTCTATTTGCTTCTGGATGCTTCTTCTGAAGAAACCCTAAACAGATAAAATGCGGAAAAATAAAATTCATGGTCAGCATATCTATATATAAATATGAAAAATTTCCTGTACGCATGATAACGTTAAATTTTTCAGATTGGTGTTAAAAATCTCTTCAAATGTGGCTGTAATTTACAATTCGGTGTATTGCAAATTACGAGTGACTTATCACAAACTTGACAATTTCAGATAAAATGTACGAATGTTCTCAAGAGTATCGAAATTTTTGACTATTTTATACTGTTGACATGACAGCAATAAATTTAACCATGTTGATCATTTTTCAAATCGGAACACGTATAATCACACTGTTTCATTTTTTACCAACAGTAATACAGTACTCTAAAAGGGTTGAGAGAAAAAAAAACAATTTCCTGAATGCGAACCGTACACTCCACCACGGTGTTCCGTAGCATCATGCCGCGAGGGAAATAAAATTGAATTATGCATTACACCATTGACCCAGACCGAGGAGACGGTGCGAAGAAAAAGACAGTCGCCATGGAGAAAACACAGAAATAATATAGTGGGTCGCGGCACCGATTTAAAAATTTGTCCTCGTGAATGTCGATAACTGATACCAAGAATTTCGTTTTTGTTTGCAGCTATTTAAGTTTCATGGAAACGCATGTAATAACAGACATTTTGACGCCCGAATGCAGGGTGTTTCACTTAAATGGAAAGCTTAAATTATTTCCCCTGTTATTAAAAGTAAACAAAAACGATTAAGAGATGTTTATGGGACTTCTTTTATCATTATTGTCAAATGCACGTTCTATAAACATAACTGTTTTCAGTTATTTTTTGTTACATTCTATAAGAATGAAAATAATTTAATTGTTCAACTCAAGCGAGCTACACTGTATTTAGCGTTTCCAAATGCACGTCTCTTTATACCCCTTATGGCGATCTGTATGATATACACTTAAGCGTATTTTCCGCAACGTTGCATGTGTCGTCGCGTCTTTGTTAGAAAAGTTTATGCATCTTTCACATCAAGTTACTTCATGATTAAGGGTCAGGTAATATCGCTTCATCTTTTTTTCTAATAACACTCTCGTTATATTTATTTACCCTTTATCTCGGAGGATGCCCTTCAAGCGAACGAGTGTCAAAACGACCTTATCTAAGTCGGAAATCCTCGACAGGAAACACTTGAGATAGTTTGGATGGTGTAGAGTGGGATAGTAATCGACTGGAACCCGTAAAGGAAGTGAAGATGCTTTAGAGCGTGCTCTAAACCGGGCGAGTGCAGCTTTGGTTTAAAATTAATTACACGAGATTCGCTTCCTAGTCGTTCGAGATAAGAGTGGTCTGATATTGGAGTGTATGGAGGTGGCTAGTCAAGTCTTATACGTACATATACGCAAGTCTCACGCGTACACTTAACTACGTATGCCAGTAGGAAAGTGGCGAGTTACCAATTTTTCGAAACATCCGCTATACACTACCTGACAACCGATAGCGTTTCCCCTTTGCTATTATCAATGTGCTTCGGACTCAATTTCTCGAATCGTCCCAAAGACGCTGCAGCTTGCAAGGGGGTTAATGAAGTGCTGATATTCGCGAATCACATAACCTTTACAATTATTTTTGAGACACGTGGAAAGTACGATGCAATACGCACACTCTTACATCTTTATATCCGGGGTAATTATGTAGAGATAATAAATAATATTGATACATCTGAGAGATGAAAGATCACTATTCATATTGAAAAAGAGAAGTCACAGGAAAAATTGTTCACATTCGGTAGGATACTTTTTGCCCGATTTACGACACAATTTAATTTATATTAAAGCTGCGTCCCTACTAGTCGGCTACTCTGGCTCTCTAAATAATTGGCCCCCTTTGTTTTAAACGTAGTTTAATCGTTAGCTATGAATACGAAGCCTGTGATATATGAACGCACACAGATGTATACACGTTATCTCGAAATTAACTGAGGGTCAGGTGGGGTTTGTTTCACCGTAAGTCGGGGTTGACCTCGTTGCTACCGCTAACATGACGGCCCGCTTAATAAGCGACGTATTATGATTAATGTGCTATGCGTAGTAACAACTCGCAAGTTTCATGGAATGAGCCAAAATAAGTGCGCAATTCTGATCCAGCTAAGAATACTCGATGAATATTAGGTTTTATCATCTGTGACAGTAATCGCTAAACAAATATGATATGTAAATTCAGCAATGCTTATCAAAAAATTTAAATACGTGTATATTTTATGCAAAACGTTAACAAATGCCTATGCGTGTACCTTCACTCATGTTTGCACATTTGAATAAATCGTTTCCATTCTGTACTACTCAGGCTACCACTTATTCGAACTTAAAAAGCTAGTAAATGGTATGTAATTATATAAAACTATAAAAATTTCAGTCTTGTGATACAACAAGAAAGAAAATAATCAGTACTTTATGATACAACTATGATGGGCTTGAGTTTCCACGTAAAAAACCGTTTTTGTAACGATACAAATTTCGAACGTCTTTCCTAAATTTTATTCAGCCTGCTATTCATTTTTTATTTGCACATTGCCGAATTTATTATCCATACGTAGCTCAGATCCCATGATATATTTTTTGTCACAGTAACCATGCTGTCAGTAGCTTACATTTTCATTTTATGACATTTCTAAGCACAGAAATGTCGACACAGCGCTAAATGTACACATTTTTTCGACATATGTTTTGAAATGATCGTAGTCTTAACATAAATGATTTTGTGTGGCAACGTCGATTTCTTTTCTTTGAGTCATATTCTTCAATTCTTAGGTATGAATATATGAAATGTTTCAAAACAAAATATGTTATCGTTTATGTCCTTTATACCACGTCGCATTATATGTCCTGTCTCCTTGCTTCATACAGCATTACGTGCTACGGAAAAGGCAAGTTGATTGAAATCGTATTATATATTCATGAGTAACTTGAAAAGATGAAGTTTAAGTTGGATAAGACCAATAATAAAACGTAGGTTCTGCACCTGAGATGCACGTAATATGTGCAATCACAAATACTGTTGGAAATCCGTCGATTCATTCTGAATATGCCGCACGTTCGCATATTACACAAACTTATATTGTGTTATAAATGCGTCACGTACGAAGACTTATTTTATCCTAGGAAGCTTATTGACAACTGACGGTGATAAATTTACGATGTACGTGTTATTATTAGTATAGAGGTTAATCGAGGGAGGAAAAGAGCAAAGAGTTGGGAGACGATGAATTAATCCTGAAGTAATACCATTGCGCATGTCGCTTAAAACGCTGTTAAAGCATTCATTCATAATATTATAATAACGTCAATAATTAGTAGTGATACGTTTAAAAACTTGTAACGATGATGCCTTATGCCTATGGTCAACCAATCCTTCTTAATCGAAGTAAACATGGTTTATTACGTATGCGAACGTTCTTTATTCGTACGAGAATTACGAATGACGCGATAGAGAATTGTGTCACAATTAAATTGTTTTAACTGTTTGTAATGACCGTCACAAAGTATTTGTATAAAATCCGAATACATTTTTGTAAACAGGACCATACTTGAATGATAAAAGCGATCATCATTTTTTAATATCGTGCGTGAATAATAATCATGGGCTAATGCAAGCTGTTGCGGGAGTCGCGCAGGGGTACACCAAAATAATGAAATAATGGAAGAGACGTGTAGACGTGTCCTGTACGTCTGGTAGTAGAACATCGGTTTATTGGCCCATTAGTGTCCGTATTAATTAATGGAAGGTATTCGTGATAACGCGGCACAATGATGCCGACGTATATCCGACGTCCAATATCCTGAAACACAGGGCACAAGGCGACTACCCGTAATATAACAGTCAATAGTGCTAGTACTCGATGGCGCACGACCTCGGCTCATTGCTAAAATCGATATGTCACGTTATATTAGCTAACGCGTCCACTGGTAGCGCAGCATGAAAAATACTATAGGTAACCGATCATCCCAATGAAATGCCAACAGAAACTCGTTACTTCAACATTATCTGTCGTGGGAAATGTAATAACGAAATTAAGAAAGCTAAAAAATGAACATTTGTGTAGCTATAATATGTAATATCTGAGTTTGTTAAAGGTACACGGAAAAAAGACAGGCTCATTCCTTTATCCCTTTTTAAGATATCCTCCTTACACTTACATAAGGGTTTAGAGCAAACGGCATATAATAATGATGGTCGAAGGTAGTGTTACTTTAGTAATTCCTTACATGTATTATACCTACTCAAATACCACCTATCTCCACTATTGATTTTTGGCTTTCAAATGTACAATAATAATAACGATTTTAATTGCGAATTTATAATGTAAATGTTTCAATGGAATGCAAAAGAATCGGTTGGCCAGACCATAAAATAAATCATGTGAGATAAATAGATTATCCTTCAAAAGTGTTGGAATTAAACATCTCACTTTGATTGGAAAAATCTCACCAATATATTAAAAAATATTATAGATAAAGAAAGCTAAATTATAAAAGTAGTATTATGTTAACAGCTATCAAGCCATGCTTTTTTCAAAGGAGCCGCGGTGCAGATCGCATTATATATTACATCGCATACTCGACTGTGTTCGATGAATATAACATAGACCTAAGAGCAGGGCAACGGCAATACGGAGGGTGACACTAATCGAAATGGTACTGTATACGCAAACGGCCAAAATTTGCCTTTATTTCCATAAATGTGCTTGGCTCAGTGCATCATCTACATGTCGATCGGATGAATTTATTTAAAAATTAGGATACATGTATGTGTATAAACGTAAAAGACTTCATTTCTCTCCTCTTCACAATATTCGTCGGTAGTTACTGCCCTCCAATAAAACTTGTAGATTATAAAATTAGTATACAGATATAGATTATAAATTATTAGTATACAGATTAGTTGACATGGCCAATAAATTAAGAAGAGATTCAGTAGCCAGCAGTGAAAACTGCATATACACTAACCGAGACGGATGCAGCACAATAATAATATCAGGATGCTACCAGTTGTGCTTATAATATTATCCCTGTATTGTAAAATAGCGATGAGCTTATAGATATTAACATTACCTGTTTCGATTTGATTTATTTTATCATTCGTTGATCTACGAGCGACGATACTATCATAAACATATTTTGTAGGAGACGCGCGATATAAATTAAGAACGACGCCGGTGCTACATATGTTGTGATTATAATATTATCACTCTACCGTACACAACAAATTATTAACGTGATTTAAATATTCGATATTACCGCAAAGGCAATAGTTTTCCATTATGGATAGTATGAAATATCAAACATTGATGACCGATTACAAATGTCCATTGAATAATAATGTCGGGTTATTAATAAGCCAATTCTGTTTCTCTGCTAACGTTACCTCGATAATTTCTGCATACACATGTAACATAATTCTCTTTCCCACAATATAATTATCCTGATTATTATTGGTTATTCGTATAACACGATCTGGGGCCTTTTATTACGAAATAACAAAGGCACTCCTTTCTGAATAGAGCATACCTTTACACGTCTCCATTCTTTCCAATTTTTTTTTACTGAAAAGACTGCTTTTACAATTTTACTATTATGTCTGCTATGCGTTACCCGTTAAGGTGTTCATCAGAATAATGCTAAAGCAGGTTACATATTTTGTGCTATATTAGAAAGACACTACAGAATTAAAGAATGCTCGTGGATGCACGTCGAAACGACTTATCGTGCAAGGGTCTACGTGGAAGCTGAAAGCGTATCAGGCTCGCGTGGTGTTGGTGCGCGCGCACCAATGGGAGAATGTACCAATTCACCGTTAACTCTAGCCTTAGGGCTTCCGTGTTTCAATCTCAGTCCCGGGTAGCTCGATTGGCGGATGTGCATCTCATACGAAGTTTAAGGTGTGTACACGGAGTACATATACATCTTGTCTCGTAGGGTATGCGAGGCATTTTGCAAAATAGGGAGCATATTTCCACGAGTAAACGATCTCCAATCTTCTGTTAATTCGATTTAATTCAATTCGATCAAATATTACACTTATAAAACTGAAATCAATGATAGCTTTTAATAAATGTGCCAATTACGTTACGGGCTTGGTGTAACACTGCCAATGCTGAAGAAAATTTAACTTAATAAATGAAAGTACGCAATCGAAATAATGATTTAGTCTTTTGAACGTTGCTATGATCATAGCGTATACCTATAATTATGGCACAAGTTTAAAATTTTAAATAAAGTATATGTATATTTCTACACAAATGATTAAGATATCTGTGTCTGCGTGGAAATACAAAAATCTAAATGTAATTAGGAAGTATCTTTGTACAGCAGTCCCATGCGAATATGTATCAAGGTGTAATAAGTAGATAGAATGAGACACAGGCCGCGCTTCACAACGTTAAAGGCACATGTAGTAAATAGTAAGTATTTATGTTATCCCACTGGCCACACACTTAATAAGATGTGCGCACTGATATGGTCCCAAACAATTGCTAGTTTGTTTCACATACGGTGTATGGCAGCGCAATTTATTTCTGCACGGCAGTCGCAATCATATGGATGATAATTAGTGAGTTAAATGCGGGTCCGAGCATTATTCGATATCGTTTGTACCAACCAAGGACGCACGCAATCTTACAGAGTGTTAGATATTATATGACACATTTTGAATGTGACTTTTATGTGGCTGTTCTTAATTGGTATATTGAATATTTTTCTTATTGAGTTAATTTTTTATTATATGTGTACATTTTCGATCAATTAATTATTAAATGGTACTATACCATTCTTTCTGTGGCGCACGTAAATCGTTGAGCCCATATTATTCGATACTTTTCATTATGAAAGAGAGTTTAGAGCTCTGAACTCCAAACGGAAAATTTGTCGAGCACAAACGGTATATAATGTTATACCATAATAGATAATTAAACGAGGGACTTTAATTTGTTGAATTGGAGAAATTTAATCCGCATTGTACAGCAAAGAAATATACCGCCATTTGTATGTCCTAGGATTAATATGATCCTGGTCTGATTTTATTAATTTTTTACTACCACGACTACAAATAGAACATCAAAGGTTATCATAGTCATGTCCCGACGATCATTAATCTTCTACTTCGTGTCGATCTAATCCAATCTTCCCCCGTGAACTGGAAAGTCGACCGTATGTAGATGGGTGCAATTGTTCCGCACGAAAGTGAAAAGTGATAAAGACAAAGGATAAATTACAAGATGAATGGACAGAGACGGAGGAAGAACAGGCTTCTGAGCGAAAGTAGTCAGACTAAAGGTCACCGTAAAAGTTTCTAACAAAAGTAAAAAAAAAATCGCATTTACAACAATCGCAACTTTCTCGTCGGAAGTGACGCTCCAAAAATAATCTTCTCCTTGGGTATCATGCAGCGGAGAAGAACTACGAGGAGGAAAAATATACAAACAGCGCTAAATATCTTATAAGTCCATCATAAACCTTCCGCCACTTAATCGACCGTTACTTGTTTAATACCAAGTAATTACAGAGCTGTAGAAGAGACGGTCGCTTGTGGATATAATCTGCTTCGTGGAAATAATAAGGAATAGATCCGATGGCTAATAAAGATTTCACCTAGAAATCGATCCTTAAAAATCCTCAAGAGCAATAAGGATTTCACTACTTACTTTGCAACCCTCACAGCTGGTGACGCCGTAATGATAACCGCTCGCTTTGTCCCCACAAACTTTACAGGGCACAAAACTTTTTGCGGGCGTCGAACTGTTCGAATCGGCGGCAGCGTAGTGTTGCTCTGGAAAAAAAGAAAAAGACAAGAATTGATACAAACAGCCACCATTGAAAACTTCATTTATATAATACGGATTATCTCTTTGCGCTTTTCATACAACGGCATTACGATTGATTATAACTAAACAAGACACTCCCCTTTCGTGCAAAACCGCGATAATTATACAAAACGACCATAGTAAAGCATTATACGATATAAAGAATAAACTCTCCAAGATCATCCAATAGGAGTATTTGCCATAGAGAGCTGAGTAAAATAAGCCTAGCGAAAAGTACTGCGAAAGCGAATGTTCACTCGCAGCTCTCTCCAAGTAGGACTCATATCTATACAATATCATTTTGAGAAATACCCAAAATTTTAAGGAAATGTTGACAAGCGAGCACATATTTCCTTCATCGATTGTTTTTAAGGGTACTCCATAATGTCGCATTGGCTTGCATCAAGAGGATGATACGTAATGCAGGAGGAATGTGCGAGAAGTGACTCGAATTTCTTCACTTCTGCGATGAGGTTGGTGCGAGGAGGGCGAGATGATAAAAAAAGGGAGGTCACGTTGAGCCGAGGAAGGCTCGCTTGCCGGCGTCCTACGACGAATACGTCAGTTTACGCCGGGTTCTTTTCTTCATCCGCGGACAGCTCGTTGCATCCATAATCCTACGGCGGAGGAAGGTAAGAGATTGGTGCAGGAACGGCCGCACGGCGATGCACCGCGTAACGGAAAGCCCGCGTCACCGTTACAGGAAGGGGACGTGCAGCAAAAGCCGTGGAAGACGGATCCGGAGGAAGAGGCAGGAGGGTGGAGAGGCCCGAGGAAAAAGGGGAGATAAAAAGATGAGGTGGAACCGCCCAGAAGTGGAGAGAAAGGGGAGAGATGGCCAGGTGGAAATGCACCGCGCGAGAACAACGGTATGCCTCTAACGCTTCGAATTTCCCGCCTTACCATTTGCGAACGTAGATGCAATTCGTGAAATTAAGAGAAACCAGAAACGTGCCATCGACGAGCTAATGAAATCGCGATGTGCTCATCTGAACACGAGGATAAGGCACTGCACCAGGATCTATCTATCGATCGAAAAGCTGTATTAATCATTGAACCGTCATGCGATGAGAAATGAGAGCTAGCAATTATATCAAACCGCAGAAAGCGGCTTTTCATGATTTCCAAGTGGGTATGTTAGTGAACCGTAATAAAATAATGATCGTTTTAAATAGATTGCCTTGCCTCGCTACAACGCTCTGCATTTAAATCGCGACAGTCAAACCTCGATGCTTTGTGTCGCTGTATACGTATATCAAGTAAATATACGGTCGTGTTTTTTCTCATAAATCCTTCGCAATAATCGCACGCGCACAATTCAAGCTTCTGGCAACCTTTTTATTTTTGCCTATTAAAAATCAAATCTTGAGAAATTCCTTTTTCATTCTCCACCGTATATATCGAGTTACCCTTCGCACGTAAGCCACAATGCGAGCAAACTGGTGCAAAGAAGATAACATTTTTTGGGCGACGAGAGGTCGCTGTGTCGCGGTGCTTAAGAAGATGGATATGAAATAATCGGGCGCGATTACAAAGATAGAAAGGAGTGAAGGCAAAGGGGGAAAAATGGGGAGCACCGTAGAGGGTCACAGACCAGGCGGTGTTATGTACCGTTGGACTGCCGTAAAGCTACGGGTGGAACACGTCGTTATCCGCGGAGATGGAAGAAGGAAGCGGGCAAAGGAAGATGGTCAGAAAAGGAGGAGAGGGTGGATAGAGAGATGGTGGAGGTGGGTATAGGGGCGAGAGCGTGGTTGATTGCACCGGCTGAAAACAGGGTCCGATCGGCAAGCCATGGACGGCGATGCGGTTTTACGACGGCCGTAGCGTCACCGGAATCTAACGGTACTCCTTGACTTCGTACCGACGACAATGACGAAGACGTCCTGGACGCGTACTGCCTCGTTACCTCTCCGTCGAGTGTTCTCGTTTCTTTTTCAGAGAACCAAGCAGGAAGAGTGCTCTCACGACGATAACGACATATAGGGTAAGCTGGTTTGTGGCACCACTTTTTCGGACCTCTACTGTCGACGTTTCCCGTTTTTGTGCATTTTCTGCTTATCGCGGTTTTCGCGGCCGAAAATGTTACTCTCGCATTGACTTTCTGTCAGAAGAGGCACGTAGTACTTTGAAAGAGGATTTATAGAACAATTCGCGTCATCAACGACAATTATTAACCCTTTATAATTTACGGTAATACTGAAGTAATGCTTCATCAACGCGTTTTGAGTCCAAAAAGAAAAACAGTATTTTATCTGAAATTTATAAATAATCGTAAAACAATGAGCTATTTGTACGTACGTGTTTATTTGTGCACTCTAGCTATATCTAAATGCATTACATTAGTCTTGAATGCGTTTTGTGATGAACTTTCCTTTCTTATCAAACATCTTTATTTTTATAAGCAACTTTCATAAGCCTTTCTTTTATATATGGTGTTATCTGCAATACTTTGTAGTCATAAATCTTATAGTTAGCTATATATCCGTTCCATAATAATACAGTACTTAATATTTCACTCGCTGTTAGTAGGAACATTTAAGCGATTAGCATCGCATTTATTGCCACAATCTACTTTCTTGGCAGAGATGTAACATTTATTTCAGTGTCTAAAACTCACTGCAAAGAATATTAACGTAAGGAATGATATCCTGATGTTTATTATTTCATATCTGTATATTAACACAAGTGTATAAAATGATATCATGGAGTTTGGGGAAATCCTGTTTGCTTTTTCATCTACTTTATTTGTGGCTAAGAAGCTTGATGGTCTCTGCTACCGACGAACGAAGGTGGAAAACTCCGTTATTCCGTTTCTCTGTTTTTCATTACCGGATGATCCGTAGAACACCTCAAGTGAACACGTTAACGTCGTTAAACCTCTTTAAATTTAACACGACATATGTTATTTAATAGTCAAATTATATATCATGTGCTACCATCAGCGTCACAAACGAAACGAATATTGGATTTTGTTTATTTTCTATCGTTACTGTTTCGCCATTCAACATAAATACATTACTTTCTTATTATTTTTCTGCGTAGTTCATCACGTACCGTGATCAAAATCGCTAGATTTCAGATGCAGAAGGCACGTGCCAGCAAAATCGACGTATCAGAGGTGGCGAGAACTCAGCCACCACAAATACAATCGTTGGCGTTGGAGGCTAAAGAGCTTTTACCCTTCCATATAACTCTGTAATCAACACACTCGTTTCGTCCGCCAAACGTTCTAGTTCTGCGCTAAACTGCTTGCTGAGACTATAAGCAAAATACATACCCTAAAATAAACAATGCCCGATACTTGTATAATTTTACTCCTTTATTTTTCAATATCAATCATTGCGATCAGTTAACTTCTAATTAAATACCACTACATAATACAGATTTCGGGATATTTAAGTTTACGGTCAATATATCAAATTAGGAAAATGCATGAATAATTGACAAGATTCAGATATTATTTAGCAGGCCTCACTGATCGATTTATATTTTTGCACTGCTGATTTCTATATACTTAAATAAAAATATACTGTGCGAGTATTGGAGAATAATCGTTGCTGCAAGTTTATCGAAATATTGGGTGAGTGCAAAATTTCATGCGGAGTTTCTCATAACTCCATCTATTGAAACTGCGCACGAACTTTTGCACTCACCTAATATATAACCCATCGCAAGATTATGAAAGACTGCAAATGCACCTAAGCAAATCTAATTGCCATATACTTCCTGCACACTGTAATCGCAACGCAGTAGTAAATTCATGCTTGAATTTTTTTTTCCAATTCGTGAATTAAACAGGGGAGATGACGAGAAGATAAAACATATCGAATGCGTAAACGTGAGCTCGCGGATGTTCGGTGGCAATACTGAATAAACATCGAAACGTTGCAATTACGTGGGGAGTAATGAATATACGATATGACGAGAAGCCGAAAAGCGTGTAAAGCGGCGTAGCCGGCGGGGGAATAAAATGGTGGAAAATGATTAATTTACCGAGCGTTCTCGTGCACCCATGGGGCTCACCCTTCCCCCCGGAAGGGGAGTTACCGCCACAGGCTCGGTATAAGCAACGCAACCGGGTTTAGGTTACTCGTTGCAATGCATATTTGATGTTGAAGTCCGCGTGTACACGTACATATATATTTCTGAGCGGCTCAGATACAGGCGCATACAGCTTTATTCGCGGCGTGCGTGTACCTCATTTGCTCGTTTATCCGGCCCGTAAATTCGTGCTTCCTCATGCTACAGACGGGGTGCAATCCATGGAGGAGAGCTAAATGGGTTTGGATCGGAATGAAATCACGCATAAAAAAAAATTTTGACGATATTGTCAGCGCCGGAGTTTGTTAGCATCCATAAAATTGATTGTACATCCATAAACTTCTTTACTTCTTTGTTAAAAAATGTAAAACATGCATAATGTGTCCTTCAACTTTCTTCGGATTTAAAGATTATATTATTGACTCAGTGGAGACCGATGCGATTGGACGAGAAACGATGGAACAAATCATTCTGCGCGGCCAGCATTCTAAGAAATGTCTTTTTCACCACTTCTTCGATTTATCCGTGTCTTCCATTATTTTTGCCAATAGTTATAGTAAGTTTACATAAATGTACTGTCAATTTATGCATATAAATGTTATGATGATAAAATTTTTGGAATAATCACATTTTCATCTTTAACTGCGCAGTAGAAAAACATGATGTGAATGACACGATAGACAATTTCGTTATGATGTTAAAAACATGTTATGCGATATGTTATCTAGCCTCATACTTCACTTTGTAAAACTTTACCGTGATACCTCATTCGATAAGTGATGAAATAAATAAATCATTTAATGCGCGTACCGTTAAATAGATCGAAGAATAATCAAACGGCCAGTAACTAATTTTACCGATATAAAACCCGATAGATAACACATGAACATGATGCACATTCGAACGTCCATGTCGATCATGTCCCATGATCCATGTATGAAATATTCCCGAGGTTGTACTTATGGTATGTCTTGACATATCGATTGAATTCCAACATTGATCGACATGGTTTCGGTGTTCAACTATCGCGGAATTTCTAGAGAATTCCTGCCTGCAATTTGGAGTACTAGATAGTACCTCTTGCTTTCTTCCCGAATTGCGTATCTACATACGGATAAATCGTATATGAATCAATGCGCACGTGTCCGAAGTTTCTGCGGGCCGGTTTGTAAATAGAGATGTGAACTTGCTGCTCGTTACACGCATTTGGTTCTGAATGAGTAGTGCATGTCACGGAATACAAACGCGCAGTAAGCCCTTGCCACGTGAGGATACCGCGCAAGGAATGCAATTTACTGGCAGCGCGTTTAATTACACTCGCGGTACTCATGGACCCGTAAAGCGAGCATGCAGACGGGCATTTGGAACCGATGAAACCTGTCCCCTATACCTAGGGTAACTCAGACGGAAGGTTTGATTACGTGCCCCAATGGAAAACGCCGTGTTTTTCCCTTCGTGCGGTTGGATAATAGGTCCTTTCTCACCAAACATGTTCAGTTTGCCGCAGGATCGATGGGCCGAAGGGAGAGAAATGTTCAAATTCGCAAATCTGTCTTTAAAAAATAAGATATAACAGTCAGATAAGTTCACCATAACGTAAACACGGCCATCATTTATTCAGAGCCTTTGACGATTTTATATCAACAGCAAGTAAACAAAAAAAAAATTAAGTCCGATAAGCTAAAAAAAGTTAAATAAGTTGGATAATTATCGACACATATCTATATCTTTAATTACGGCCAGTATTTAAATTAATTATTTCTAGATATGATTCTCCAATGTTTTTTCACTGGATACGATTATTATTAGCTTACCCATTTATATTTGTAACAAGCATGCTACAACTGCCATAGCCTATATCACCAATTTATTTTTTACGAGCATTTAAATAAACATTTGGGCTAATTGCCGGCGCATTTGTGAGGTGCAATATTTAGAACATCCCTCCGCAAGAAAAGGCCTTGTAATGCTTGTATAACATTTATTTTGTGCTCCATATTTTTGTACAATTTTCTGCTGAACAATAGTCACCGTTAAGAATTTGCGATTTAAAGTTGCGAACCAAGGGGATTTCTAAGACGGGCTCTTTCATTCGTCGAATACGCAATAAAACAATATCGTTATCAGATTTATTTGCTTTAATCTCGAATCAACCATAAAGCGAATGCACTGAAAATATGAAGGGTTTGAATAAACGATGCTACGATGTATTACCGACATTATTGAATCCGGTGTTATGGATTTCTGCCGGTTATATGGGTCCATTTCCTGCGTATTCATCAGCCTACTTTGCTGAATGTTGAATAAACAAAGCGAAATTATTCTGTGCATCGACTCGCTCAAAATCCGTGCTTTATTAGTTGTGATATTGAAAACGTTATTAACGACTATGTGGAATATTCATTTTTTTTTATGTCATTTCCGCTCTTGCATTTATTAAATTAATGTTTTCATTTGCAATTTATATGAATTTTTCATACATCATTATTTTTTACATAGAATTAATTAGCATACCAAATCCTACTGGATTAGAATCTATTCATATCGTATCATATAATGTAAAAAAACAAGTAGACCCAGATTAATCTACGATCGTTTTACTGAATTTTTTCGATTTATCCGGAAGCATTAAATCAGTGGAATGTCGGAAAAGTGCGTTTATGGTTTTTTTCTTTTCTGTTATAGACATGGTAAGGTATTTGAAAACCATCGTAGAGCACCTATTGTCGACAGCCAGCGATGCATATCTGCTATGACGGTAGACTCTTCAGAAGAAACAAGTTAGACGGAAAGACTGGGAAAGTAAGATGGAGAACAAAAATATCATTGAAATTTACAATTTTTTCGAAAGATTATGTATTTATCTCCAAGCAATACTGATGTTAAGATATTTTTTCGATTAAACAATAAAAGTAACATATTTTAGTCCATTCACTTATTATGGTGATAAACGACTTTTATGTTTACGGCCAACTTTGTATTTACAACCACTGTGAAATATATAGTACAAACCAGGCTACATCTTGACTTATTTAATGGACTTTAAATTCACAATTGCTATTGTATACATCTCGATTGTAAACTGAAACGGTGCATGAAATTTATGTCTACATACGTGTTATTACTTACTGTTCGGTATAATGCAAATGGTATAATTGCAGAACGAAATCACGATATATATAAAAGATATTTTTTAAAAATTCGTTGTTCGCATCAAATTCTTGCAGCAAATGATTTCCGTCCACTTGCCACGTGTAATATTATACTTAGAGGTGTGTAACATATAAGTTTCCTGATTTACGTAAATGCGCAATATTGTAATCGTTATCATGGCCGTTTAGAAAGTTTCCCAGGTACGAGTTATTTCTCATACGTACTTCCTAATTTTCACGCTATTTCATCCAAACGCCTTTTGTATCGGGCCCGGTAACTTTCGAATTACGGTTATAAGAAAATTTACATTAACACCGTGGGAAAGGATTCGGTTTATTAACGGTTTATTATCCTAATAAGCACTTCTGGGGACAGGTTCGTCAGCTATCGAGATTCCTGTTCCGCACCGCGTAGTAAAGCGCCGTCCGCACCAGCATATTTACATGCCTATGTATCGCCGTACACCACTGTACTGCTGATGTAATACTATTACGCGACACGCAATGCACACTGTTGCCTGCCGGCGAATCATGAGTTATGTCGGAGAAATTTAAGAAAAACACGGGGTGAAATCTGTGCAATTTTAGGCTTAAAGCATAATGACATAATTGGTGAGAAACGCTTTAAGATCCTCTGGAAGGAACTAATGCGGATAACAAATTTACGTTACTCTGTAAATAAGCAGAAAGTAGTTCTGCTTGGTGTCTATTAACTACAAATATTCAGACTAGACGGAATTTTTTTACCAAGTTATACTCTTACAATTGATTATTTAATTTCAAGTCCTTTCTTTCTTTTTTTTCCCCTTCGGTGCTTTAACGAGATATATTTATAATGAAATTAACGTCGTACACGTGGATATATATACGTATATCAATTAGTTATAATTTGCTTGTTAAAACAGTTATTATTGCATGTAGTATGGTCGACATACAACGCACGAAATTGGGGAAAATTCCTTAGAGTATTGTAGAACGGTGGTTTCGCATGCAATATTGTTATTCGCAAACGTATTTGTACGTTTAACTACGCACTGTTATCATGACCGCAAAATAGTGTGGTAAGGGACACTTGCTTCAAAAGACCCATTACTCGATTAAATTACTAAATAACGGTCGAGCTCGCAATACGTTCTCCGCACAGCGCAATAAAACTAGATTAAAATAAGGAAATCGTTATTCGCAAGTTAGAATTGTCCCGTGGGGAATGCCGAAAACAGGTCTATATACAATGTCATCGATTTTCTGCTTTGCCAGTACTATCATACCACCATTCTCTTATATCATAACTATAACTATGCTATATAAAATTGATCCAAGAATATTCCTATTGTGCTCTACGTTAACAATCATTCGCTCACGAAACATTCGGTGTGCAAAATCGGCCAATTAACGCCGTATGGTCGGCTTTAGAAAGCGATTCAATCATCGACGAGCACAAGTTGGGAATAAGTGGTCCGGGCAATTTGTCTGTCTAAGTTTTCGAAGGCGTGCAACAGGCTTAGAACCGGTACGTGGCCTCGACCTAGGCTGCGCAGCATTTCTCGATGCTTAGCACCCCTTGTTTACAAGGAAGCACTCCGCGTCGCATGTATTTGCACCGATCGAGGCATTCGTATTCCAGCCGGGAATACGTTTGTTCGTCCGTCCGCACCTCCCTGGCAGAAGTGCACTGTGCGAGTGTGCTTCTAGTGTCGATACGTGTTGGCATCCCGACGAGGCGCACTGTGCCAGGTCTGGCGCATCGTGGACACGTTTCCTTCTAGCAAGCACAACGCCGGGTTTTCGCTAATTCCAGAAATTCTATTCTTTAGGCAAATTCCGGATAATACGAATCCAGAGGCACAACAACCAGGTTCTTACTGAGATATGCACGAGGATAGTGTATTATTCGATGCACGAATGGTATGTATATTCCAAATTATCATACAGTATTCGTTGTATCCTTTGATCATATAGACAAACGATTCAATAGTATATCTAACTCGATGTACAATCCATGATTGGTTTTACGCGACGACGATCTAATCTTAATAGAAAACATTCTAGCCGACTGGAAAGTTCTTAAGTCGCATCCAAAATTCCTACTCTTCGTGCATCTCGAATTACCCGTTGAGCCCAAAGTACGATACAAGGTTTTTGAAAGACGAAGAATCTCAGCATGCTCGAGACCTGTGCAACGATCCGTGCCGAGCTGACGTATCACGGTTTGCCAGATGGCTGTAATCAAGTTAACTTTCTCGGATTTTGATAAATCGATTCGCGGCGACGGCTGCGCAAAAGCACAGAGCGTCCTGGGCCGCGGCACTTCCCTGTTAAACACGGTGAAACCGTATCGCTGCTTCGGCTCCTTTTAAATGCAGGCGAGTCGATAAGTTCGCGTTAATAAGAAGGTATCGTCGAAGGACGGGCGCGCTAATCTCTCCATCCGCCGGGGTACATGTGCACGGGGTGCATTCCTCGAGTATAGACGAGCGGGCAGCGCTCAGTGCGGGACAAATAATTTATGGTTGCGCTTATGCGCTCGCCCGCTCGCTTTCCCAATGGACTTTCTAGACAGCCGATTCTACCTCCGCCAGCTTCGAGGCTCAAAGCCCGCCGCGGCGTATCGTCGTTCCTCTCCTTCCCACCGTCGGCGGCCCTACGCCTCGCCGTCTTTCTCTCGCGCTCGTTACGCAATTCCAAAGATATACAGTCGCTTCAGGAATATCTTCGGGTGGTCTCACGCGTAGAACCATTTACCGGGTGGGCTCGAGGTACCGGCGCACGAACTTGGGGGGATTTCGCCTCCTTTCCAATAATCACGGCGCGTAGGCGGCTCTGCACGAGGGACGTTCGAACGAATGTTTTGTGTAATATGCCAAAGGTCGAGATACGGACGCCGTTGCGCATTTGCCACGAGTTAACAACCTTTGCACTGGGGGATGTACGCTCGGAAGAAAAGTTACTCACTCCTGATGATCTGCCACGAGTCCTTGTCCACCTATAGTATACGAACTGTGCGCGTTCTTGATCGTCGATCGAGTACTTCAGGGACGGAGTTCGTAATTAATTATTGGAAAGAGCTCGTAAGTATGTGATTTTGTGCCGATTTGAGGACGAAGAATTCGAGATACCGAACCGAATATTGTTTACGAGTTAAACTAGAAAATACGATGTATGCGCCAAGTGTACCCACCGTAAATGAGATACTCTGGAACACGATTAGCAACAGCGATTCATAGTCTTTTTCGTTGATATTAAATCCGGGCAACAATTATATAGAGGATAAAATCAAATGAAGTATAAAATCGGTTCAGCGGTTCGAAAGAGTTTAATCGCGATGAAATTTAACAAAAGGGTCGGTGAGAAGGGGGAGGCGGAGTGTCCGTGGATAGTGTGGCCCGGAGATTTTACAGTCGTTCGAGATTAGCGTGGGAGGGAAGTATATAGGCATCGAACAGGTGTTGTGCAACGAAAACGCGGAAATGCAATATCGATAAACTCGCCTGAGAGAGAGAGAGAGTCCCAGACGACTGGCGTCGCCGAGCTCTTACTCGAGCTCCCCTCTCCATCCCGCGTTTCTCTTGCGCGCTACAGAAATACACCGGGAAAATTATGTCACTAATGCGCTTGGATATATCTCTAGGCGTGGAAACGCACGTTCGTTGCACCGGCGAAGCTTGAAGCTCCTCTTAGAAAATAGTCATCGGCTAATTTTAATCTAATTCTCCTTGCGGAAAGCACGATTATACCGTCAGGAGACCGACAGGTTTTAGACCGTGGAATAGAGAGTTCGTAGACCCTTGCAAAAGCTATTGTTTGATATTGCAAATGTTAAAAGATTTAAATCGATTTTTATTTTACCGTGTGCAGTAAATGGATATGTCTGACAAGAATTATCATTGCATAGTTCGTGAGCGTGCTATAACGTATTGTAGGTCTAATTGACTCGTTCGAAGAGAAATGAACAATCGATTCCTTTGACTATTACCAATATTTATTTGCGGCTGTCTTTTCCTGTTACGGTACGGAGAAATGCGTTGGTATGCATGCAGTGTCGCGCAGAACATCCCAAGATTTCATAAGTATTTCCTCGCGAAATAAAAAACCTTTCTCGCGACAACGCACACTGTAACGTTGCTCATAAACCCGTGATTCGTGCGTGATGTAAATTTTCACAATTTCTTGGAGAAGTCTTGATAGTTTTTTACGCTGATGATACACGTTTTTTTTTAGCTGGCATCAGGGTCAGAATGATCGAGGAAGATATAATACTAAGTGGTTTTTTAACCAAACCCTTCTTCCATCTTAATTAATTTTAGGAGACTTGTGTATTGTAAAACTAAACTGCAATTATCCTCCGATATTACATAAAAAGTATTAGGTGTACTTTCGAAATATTCAGAGAAGATATTCCGGATATCATCTAATTGATACTAAGTATACTAAGTTCTATTACCGAGGAATGGTTTAACCATTTCATGTTTTTGAACGAGCAGTGCTCGCGTGCGACGCACGTATCGCATCGCGCCAACCCGAGCACTGCCCGCGCGTTTCGACTTGTTTGCGTTACATACGATAAAAAAAAGCGTGTAGTGCTCGCTAGTCGGTATTTGATGCTCGTAGGATTTTCGCGTATCGTTTCTTCTGTTTTAAATTAGGTTTTTCTGCATTTTTACATTGCTTCTGTGTTTTATGTTCCACTTTCCTTCGTCCAAACCATTGTTTAAATTATGTAAATTCTTTAAACAGAACATTAAAAAAACTGATGTTTATAATACAATTTTTGTAAAAAAAATATCCGGGCATGAAGCGGTATACGAGTAATATATAAAAAAAGATACTCCTGTAATAACCAGTCATACCGCTCTATACGGAAGAAAGACGCGTAAAAAAATGAATAGTCATATTGCTTTCGTTGATCGATAAGTAGAAACGTGAAATAACATGGCCAGTAATATTATGTCACGGTAAAACCAGCTTCCATTAGAGGTTCCCGATTATAATGCTGAATCTAAAGCTGACATAATAGAGATACTGATGGCAGTATCCGGTTGTTACATATTACTCTCGCATTGAAACTCAAAAATATTCGGCCAATAATTCGATACGATTAATGTCACGTGTCACAGCATGTGTACAATTTGTAGTGTACCAGTCGTTATAAGGCATGGTACTTATAAGGCATTATATTTTAACATAATTGCTCCTTTGTCGGTTTAATGGACATTAAATATTTGGACATAAAAATTAATTTATTATTTATAGTAAGTTCTTATGGCAACGCTAGCAAACGCATAAACCAACAAGATTTCTCGATGATAAAAGATCAAGTTACTTTAGTTAATAATTAGAAAAGTTATAGTAATATCCATAAGTATATAATACGTGAAATAGTCATACTTAAAAAGTACGTATAAATATTTGTATTGTATAAAACTTGAAACTTTTCTCTCAACAAGCGTTATTTCGTTTTTTAGTTTGCTTGCATTTTTCGCTGATTGTCGGATGAAAATTCCAGTTTTTTGAAGATATTCTCGTTTTTAGTCTTCACTTCGCAAGTGGTATCCAATTATTCCTTATCCAGAACAAAGTATTTCCCATCTATTAGCATGAAATAGCCCGTTTGTTGATGTGCAAAGGACGCGAGAACGTGTATTTACAGTTATCGTGTGCTAGAAAAAAAAAAAGGCTCTTGGTCGTTTACCTTGATGTTGCTGCTATCCCTGCTAATAAACACCTGCACAACAAAAGGGTACGAAGGGAAAACAAAAACAAAGTTAGAATATGCGAAAAGGAACGTAGGAAAAACACACGCGGAAGGGTAAAATTCGAGCCGGGAGAAAACAAGAGAGGTAATGTACCGAAGGTCAATACCAAGTTCAGTGGAATTAATTTCAGTGAAAAGACAGTGAGTATAGGAATGAGAAAATGCCACAAGTAACAGGATGTAAAGCGATTAGAATTGAATGGAGATAAAGAAACGAACTATAATGAAGCTGGAATTAAAAAGATATAGTATCTTTGAAATGTTTTATTCTTTCTTTTGTTAACTCTCTTTGCTTTTACTTCGGGACTAATTATACAGTTTACAATGTTAATGAGAAATTTATTCAAACGTTTTAATATGTAGTACGATTTTTGTTTACAAAATTCACAATTTTATATTCTACGCTTTGCTCGCAAGAAAAACCATTCGCTGATCTGATAATTTGATCATTTTTCGTGTTTAACTGGCGCGAATTTAACATTCTACGATATGATTATGCGAATCTCAGCATACAAGAATGACCCTAGTTTAGTTTGGCTGTAGACAAAATACCAAAAAAAGAAGCAGAACAAAAGAGAATATTATGAACATAGATCAAGCCCTTAAGACGACAATCAGTAGAGAAAATCGTTGGTGTGTATACAGCGGATATCGACGACAATAAGGAGGGAAAGCAAGCAGGATCAGTAAGAAGTCTTCGAATGACAAAAGGTAAAACCGACCCGGTATATTTGTCGTATATTTTATCATACACATTCCCACTATTTTATGATGGTACAAATTATTTTTCGCCACGTTGAAAATCTTCCATATTTGGACGGCGGTTTTCCGTGTTTACGCATTTCTTGCAGCAGGCGTGAGAAACAAAGCACCCACAGCTTCAGGTTCATTGCCACTGCATTATTACGCAAGAAGTGCCTACCGTTCGTTCTTTCTGATACGGCTTAATTGCGTTTAATTAATCGCCTAATTGCCGACCTGCCAATTAACCGACCTGTGGTGTCGGTACGAGTTCCACTCGTAGAGCTATTTTCCTTGGGTTTATACACGTTCGAAGAAGGCAAGCGGCGAATTGTTTTTGTGTGGCAACGGTTCATTGACCCTTTTACGCAAAATAAAGATGATCATTTATATAAGCAGCTTTGGAGGAAATTAAGAGTACAGCAAATTCTTCTGAATATTACAAACACAATTCTATGGCTTGTGTAGTTAATATTATGCTTGCAATGTGCAAAACAGAAAGGTCGAGGAAAGGGAAATAATTTCTCGAAACTTAATGATAAATCATATTTCTTTGAAATTATTCACGAATGTATCATTGTTTAATTCATGTTACGAAAAATATAAACATAGTCCTGGAATTTCTGAATCGGTATAAAGGAGTTATTGTTGATTGTTGATTGATAAAACGTTAGGAAGCATTGAAAAGTCTGTTTCATGAGCAAAATTTCGAAGAACTAGAAGGCTGGAAACACAACAAATCCCACGTGCGGTTCAATGGAAACCGCTCGACCTTAAACTGCATGTACAAGTACAACGACCTCAGTAGCTAATTACTCTCGTTAATGGAAAAGCTGGTATCCATGGAATTTGCAAGAATATGTGTATGCTTGTCGAAAAAATAATTAACTGTCTAAGGACGCCACGTCGTAGAATTAGAATCTTAACAATTCGATTAGTTATTTGTAATCGCATTGTGCTTTGATCATTTTATTCAATGTAATTAATGAGTAATAAAGTAATGTAGCGCCGATGGCTATTTCTATTAACATAGATATTATTGTGCAATATTGAGAACAATATTTGAAATTGTTCTTTGCAAGTATATTTCCTATTTGGCATTGACTGCAGTAGTTTTTGCAGATTAAAACACGTTGCTAAAAATCTAGTTATTAAACCAAAATTTACCGAGGCGATATATTCTAAATTTCATGGGCAAAATTTGAATTTCGTTTTCCACATCGAAGTCAAAATTTGTATCCATGTAGTTGCAGTAGTCTACTCATGGTACAATATTATCCCCTGCAAATGTTATAAACAAATTCAGCGAGAAAATAATGTTTGTGATAAGTGCGATATTTACTTTCGTTTGTCCTCAAGCTTTATCAATAAAGAAAGATTACCGCGCCAACGAAGAATGTAAAAATTAGTCGTTACAACCTATGCGTAAGGGAAGTTAAAGGTGAAATCCTGTTACGAGCGACGGGGAATTCAATAATGGTTGTGTAATCTGCAAAAACTTGTGTACCAGGCATTCGTGCAAATAAGGATTTTACCCGATAAAGAGTTATCACGCGTGTTAATCTTTTAGAATATCACATCTCTGTACTATGGCAGCGCTAATATAACGTGTATATATTAGAATTGTCTTTGAAGTTGCACAAGAGTTTGAAAATTTCGTTGTGAAATATTTAATCAATTGACTGTACCGAAATCTAATTTATCGCAAAAAGTCAGCATACTTTTAGGCAAGCACAGCTTCCAGTTACGTTTAATCCGAATTCCGGGAACATTGGTGCGCATTCGTGCCGCGTAACGAGCCTGCATTAATTAAGTTCCGCTTCCGTTGGCGACCGGAAGTGGCGAAGAAAGTTTGCCAACCAGTTATTCGATTACCTCTGCACCGCAAATTTCAATGTTAATACAGCTGTCCGATACTAGAATCTTAATAGAATTTTTCATTTTACCAACCGATTCAACGACCACAATTAGTTTACCCGGTTCCCCGTTGTTATTTGCAACTGATCTTCCTTCATAATCATATGATGAACTAAATTCGTAAGCAAATACCTTCTGTGGTTTTAGTACCCAGCAATGCCGACAAAGGAAACGTCGGCACAGCAGCTTTTAAATGTGAATTAACTGAAAGCATCAGAAGCAAGCCTGCTCAAAGGAAGGGATTGTGTCAACTTACCGGACGCCTGATAAAACGACTTTGTTTCTACACGCGTAGAAATTCATGAGTTTCCAAAAGCAGTGCACCGGGTCGTGGGCATGCCGGTATTGCGAAAACGAGGAAATTAGTTTTAATGGATGGTACTTCGTGAATTTCATACCTCTCTGCGGTCACATTAAACCAGCAGGGGGAGGCCCTTTTACGATTTTCATGGGTCGGCTCTAGATTTAAAGTTACACCACGTACAAGCCCGGTTGCTCCCCGAATTGGAATCGCATTTTCTTTTCCCCGGTTTACTCCTTTTGTTGACTCACTCCTCGTCCAACATTATTCCCCGTTTCACCAACTTCGATCCAGGCCCGCAGCTTTTTTCAAGGTATTCTTTTGGCGGTAACTCGACGTACGACCGACACGGTTGACAGAACGATTAATTTATTTGGCACAGCGCCTGTAATAATCGGCTGATTTAATTCAGCGGAACCGACAAAGCGCGAGGGGAAGAGAGCGTGGCTCCATTAATTTTCATTCGAAGATTGCAAGTGGCAATGGGGGAATTTACTTTACTCGCGAATTTTGTGCCCCGTCAGGACGCCATCCAATAATCGGCGGGCGCGCTGCCCTGCCCGAGGATTATTGGTTTCATTTTGTCAGCAGGCTCGCTCGAGCTTCGCGATTTTGTATTTGCGTGCGAATTCGCGCTTGCAGAGAGCGCGTATATCAACGTGCTGATGGCCGGTAACGAATTCGCGTAACGCGAATCATGGTGCACGCCGATCAATAATTCCGGCCTGCGTACGCCGGAACATATTTTTTTTTTGCGCGCGAGCGCGCTCGTCGCTCGAGCTCGCGAAATACGTTGAAACGCCGAGGCATTTTGCGCGTTACGAAGCATTTTTGAAACACGGAATGTTTACACTTTGGGTTCGACATTTGGACATACCTTGTGTCTGGACCGCGATAATCCATTTGTTATCAAAGCGAGAAGCTGTACGCGGTATACATCACTGGAATAATGCGTATACATACATACGTGAACAGTGCATCGGATCATATACCGTCCACCATATATTCGCGAAGGAACAATGATGGAAGCACATTCAATGCGCACGGTTAACAAGGATAATCGAATAGCAGGATAGTATAATCTAGATATTCACCCAGTTAAACATCGGGTTGATACAAAATATTATTTCATTGTTATAATAAGCTCAATAAGTCGCTACAACACTTTTATTAGCCTCATCATTTATTCGTATCGCTGGTCGAAATACTCGAGCGTATAAATAGAATACAACTAGAATAATACTCCACCGCTGTGTGTTTAAATCTATTTTAATAACGACGCAGTACTTGGTACATAACGTGTATCGAAATTCTTGTCGTTCGATCGTTACTTTGCCATCTTGAGAACAATAAAAGGAATACCCGTCACACTTGTGTAGCGACACTTTCATTAGACAGCGGGCAAAAGAGATAAACATAGATCATGCCAGAATTTCGAGACAAGTTTGCACGTACATTCTCATCACGCAGGCGTAAAGTTTACTCCAAAGTTCTGTCGGGAATTCCTAAAATGGCCATCGTAAATATATAAACAGCGCAAGGGACTGTTCCCGACGTACCTATATCTGGTATATAAAACTGGTTCCTGCATGCGAACATCGTTTTAGATTCTTCTTAAATTTAGGCTTTTTTCTCGAAATCTTTGTGAGACTTTTGACCTAAAAGTTTATCGACACGGTCTGATCGGCCAGACTTCCCCGATCGTGCTCTCGGAGTCTGACTGCGTATATCCGAGACCCCTGTCTCGTACGAAGTCAATTATTGGTTACTCGGTTACCCGCCAATGCGTGCTTCATCCAAGTGTGTAAGTATACACATACGTGGACCCACGTATCGTAATTCGCAATTTGCCCGAGCATTCACCTCCGAATTCCCGTTATTCACGTTCCGTATCATTGTCCTACACCCGACGCTTCGGGCACCGCTCGGGACAACGAGGATGTGACACTTGGCTTTTCATCATTATGAACGGATCTGTAATCTTCCATGCACGTGCAAAACGTGCGCTTGGCGAATTAATGAGCTCTCGGGAAAGGGTAAGGAAGATCGTAAACGTACATACAGATCGGCGCAAGGCGCTCAGGGTCGAATGTTTATTGAGGAAATACGATCAATAACGACGCATCGGCTTGTTTAGAATGTACGCACGGTAATTCCGCAAGAATCTGACGAGCGTGTAATTTAATAATAATAATACTGAAGGTAATATTGTTAAAAGTAATATTTGTTAAGCGGTAAGAACTTTTCCCCTTTCTCGAAATCAAAAGCATTCTTCCTCGAGGCTGGTTATGTTTTACATGGGAAAAAGTCTACATCCGAGAAAGTTGAAGTTATACGTAAGAAACTCTTCCTTTTGATTCAACGGGAAAGTTCAAAAGAGCCTCAGGAACGGTGAGCGTAAAAAAAAACGTTGAGGATATATGACCACGTTTACTCCTACTTGCCGTAACGCACTGGTAAACGATCCTTATTAATGCAAGTGGGATTTCTGTGTCTCCACGTGTCGTTTGCGCTGTGTACGGCCGATTGTTGCAGGTACCAGGGATTAATCTTTAACGTTGTATCTCTTTTGTAATCTCGACTGAGATACGCTAAGCTGTATTTATTACTGCGCCGTTCGAAATAAAAATACCGTGATTATCATGTTACTCCAGTGTTTACACGAAATTATAACCATGCTTACCAAGAACTATCTAAGGGGGAGTCGCTTATATTGGATCACTTAAGAAAGTATCTCCATAAATCGCAAGCGAGTTCGTAGTTTCGAGCAAAGAAATTGGGTGAATCGTGACATATTAGTTGGCTGCCATATATCGAATAAAATAGCCAAATAAAGCCTGTAGCTGCAATGTCAGATCTTAGTTATCTGTGGTACTATTATTATATCTGGACACATATCGTGTTATGATTCCACAAAAAGGAAAAATAAAAATGGAAAACTAATATGCTTCTTTGTACGTGTAACTATTCATTAACCAGAAATATAAAGGTTTGTGATGTAAATATCCTTTATTAAATTTCGTTGCAATTAAAAGTTGTTATTGTTCGATAAAATATCTGTGAGATTTTAATGCACAAAACGATTTGGAGATTTTTTTTTCTATAAAGCATGCCCACAGTCACGAATTCAATCGAGCCATTGGTATTCGATATTTTCGCAGAACCTCATATCACGTTAACTGCAGCTCGTTCGTTGAGGAACATTGTTCGATTCCTTTCCGATAACCAGCTTTTTCCTCTCTGCCGCACTAAACGTGCTCGTTTATCTTTCTCGTGGCGTAGCAGAACTTTTGATTCGCCCCAAGACTTACTTACGCCAGAAGATCGATCGCAATTCCGGCATAAAGAGAGACTTTCTACTCGTGGGCAGGATTATCTCATAAAGTTCGGTTACGTTTATAATTCGTGACCGGTGTGTAGAAATCGGATTCGTACTGAAACGTATTAACCCTTATGTCATCGTGTGCCAAGTATAGCTCAACATCATATTCTTTGACATTAATAAGTTATAATGGTCATAGGAGCGAATCAAAGAAATACTCAATTGTTTTTTTTTATCTCTGACAATCATAAATACATTTTTGATAGATCCCTTCTATTGTTAACCATGTATTATGATATGTACTTAACTTGAAAATAATTTGCGATCTTAGCTGATTTGCCGAAAATAGACAAAGGATCTTGAATCGTAAGAAATTGAAGTGACTGCATTACAAGGATTTAACCCTCGAATATATCTATTTGTGTCAGCCTGTACCGCATGCAAATCAGCAAATTTATCGCACGTCTTCTAATGCATGGGACGACGAAGACGTTGGTCTTAGGTTCGATCGAGAAAAGAAATTAAATTCTAGAACGATAATTCGGTCCCAGGGCGAGATTTAACTCCAAACTTCTTTAATTCAATTTCATTTAAGCATTAATGGGGCCACTCATCTTCCAATTCTATTTAAAGCCGACATTCAACGCTTTAGCTCGAAACGTGGCAATTGGGTTATGATTAATTAATACTTGACTCTAAAAACTCGAAATAGTTCAGCATTGTACAGAGAAATAATCTTGTAACATCGATGTTTTACGGGTTTATATAATACATAGGGATCGATCGACAAAAAAAAAAAAAAAAACAAAACGAGGAGCACTTCTGATCCTTTTATGCTTGGCTAATGTTACTTCGTTGATCAAGTCGCCTCGAACATTTAATCTCGCAGTTGTATAAAAGCCATGGACAACGTTATAAATGTCATGTAATTCCAATCATATTCATATGATGGAACAACCATAAAATTATCGGGACACAGCTCGGCTTATATCAATGGGTAGAAAGGTGCAATTACACAAATTGCGAGCTCCGACGACAGAATTATCGATCAAAGGTTAGTAAAGAACCAAATTGAGAAACAAAGTATTACACGAAGATGTAAAACTATTAAATGAGTTTTCCTGCAACGTAGCAAACATTTGCAGGACGCACAGCTTCTGAATTTTCAGGTGCCGAGGACTGCTCATGATTTTAAGAAGCACCCTACCATTTATCCGGATCAGCCAGTTACAAGGAAGAGTCGTTCAAAGTAGCGGCGAATTTAAATTTCTAATTAAGTGCCGACCTCTGATCCGAGATAGTGAAATCGGCAGATAGCGGTAAAGTGTACGAGTGTCAATTCGAGAAGTAGAAATGCGAGGAAGTACTTCGCAGGAAGTTTGCTTTCGTCCGCGAGCGGATACCCGATATTAGTATTAACTCGACCATAAAACATTCCGCAAGCCCTGTCCACAAAGTGATTGCAATTGCACCTCCGGCATTACAACGCGCAGATTTATGAACAGGGGTTGCCTCGAACGTAAGTCAAATCCCCTTGGGACCCGTTCAGCATAAAATCGTTTGCGCATATGGTGCCTACGGCGATGCATATCCCTCTGTATATATGCATATGTACATATTCGTACACAATACACACACCTGGAGAAGATCGCTTATATCTGTAACCCGACTGCATTCACATATGTAGATATTTGGTTATATGTATTTCTCATCATAGACCTCATCAAAATCTCTACCTCTGATTATGTCTCCTCCTCGACTTTATGTTAGGAAGAAAATCAACAAGCAGATTGAGTCCAATGAACCGTGCAAACAGTATTGATTCTACTGCACAGGGTGGAAGGCCAAACTTGAGGGGTAGAGGCAAACGATTATAACCTATCGCAAATGGAATACTGGAAATGTAAACGGAGTAGCAAATGCAAAAGCAGTAATTTAATCTCTTTTTTGCTTTGTACACATTTCTCAAAATAGAATTACTGCGCCGGAATGCTGGGGAAACGATAGATGGCAAAGGTAAAGTAATCGTACTTTATATTTCTGATGCAACCATTTGGATAATATGTTTCGACCAATGCTATTGAATTGTTAATACTCGTACCTCGACCAATTTTACTTCTGTTATACCAGTATTCCATATAAACCTCGATATACGTTTATAAGTACGTGCTAACTTTAATCACAGCAATGTATCGTTAAATCTAGCGGAAAACTTGATATCAACATTTAATTAATAATTATGAAACAACGTATAATCCCAAAAGCAGAATATGGCGTTAACCGTATCGCGTAATTATAATGGGCGGCTTTTGCGTTACCACCGCCTTTGACTCGTGATCCCGGCACATTGACAAGCCCTTCATAGGCGAGAAAGTTTGATCAAAATATACGCGCGCAGTGGCTACTCCGTTAGTCCTTGGATTTCAGCACGCGTCGTTTGCCAAGAAATCGAGCAGTACCCTTGTCCCTTACACGACGAACACACACAGATTGGTCTTGCCTCGATCATCGATCCGGTCTACTACCCTCTCCGTCTACCTTCCTTATTCTCACACTTGTTTTCTCTCTTTCTCCACGGTACATTGATCCCAGAGATCGGAGTCGTGTAATTAACTCGTTATATCTATCCCTTGCAACCCAGCGTTACGTAACGCTTCTCTTTCTCTCCGTCACTCTTCCACCTCTCTTTTTGCGCTCCTTCGCCTTTCTTTCAGCTCCGATTCTCTCCTCGACCACGGTACCTCTCTTACGGAGCTCACTCTCCTTGCTGTTTTTCCTCTCGTATTGCATCAGATTCGTCGGGCGCTTCAAATCGCCCGGAGAGTTTCTTTGTGCACGGTACTTACTCGCTTCGGCTATTCGCCGCTTCCTCTCTTTGTTTTTCGCACTTCCCCTTCCTTTCTTTTGGTCTTTCCTTCCCCCCTTTTTTTCTTGTCGGCAGGTGAACGTGGGATAAAAGCGGAAGGCTGAAGTCGGGCCGCACAATGTTTCCCAAAGAACGATTCCCGCGCTCAAAGGAAGGTGAATCGGGAAAATTAGAGAAACGCTTGATTCGATTTCGAGATCGTGGAAGCCCTTTGAAAATCCGATGCCTCAAAACGTGCCTCGAGATTTCATTCCCTTGGCGAGTTATCGCGAAGCTCGTCATTGGCGAGATTTTTATGTCGCTACATTAATACGTCGTGATTTACAAAGGAAGTATCTGAAACTCTTTCCGCGAAACCCCATTGGGATCGCGCCCGAGCGATTCCATTTCGTAAATAGGAAACTCGAGAAGAAAGTATCCGCGAAGCTTTACTTCTCGAGCGGACCATGTGGTCACGCAATAATGTGTTTTCTATTACGTTTTAAAAGTCCAGACTGGTGAAAGTCAGCCTCGGTGAAATAAATGGATTATGTCACTTACGTGAGTCACGCGGTTGACTAATGTGCTTTTCCCGATGCGGCTCTTATTCTATAACAATCAACAAGCCGATGCACTTTCCCGCCAACCTCTTTTCCTTAAACGCGTAAATCAGTGCGCGTATAACATTAATCCTCGTTCATAAGGACCACTGAAGAGACATTTACTCGCCCGTGATTTCCTACCAAACCTCCGCAAACTTATGATGATACATTTCCGGCAAGTTAACACAATTTGATCGCGGTACGCGAATGATTAAACCGATACATTTATTTTCCCCTTTCGCTATCTATTCCTTATTTAGACATTTATAGTGCACTTGGATGTGTCGGGATAATCGCCAGTAATTCCAGTGCTAATTATCATTGTTTTTTATCCTATACCTCGCCGACAAAAAGGCGGAGTAGGTACGAAACATTATTGCCGTATCTCTTTCTAGTAGCAGCGCGATAAATCTTCTTCGTTTCTGCCCTCCCCGCAGACCCCCTCTGCCCCTTCTCCCTCAGGTGTTTCCTGTTCGCATCTCTCGTCCGTCTATATTTCACTTGGTAGGATTTACGTTTGTTCGGCGGCATCGTCGCCGGCGAGTCGTTCGATGCCCGTACGACGTTCTCTCGCGGTCGGTTGCAGCTGCAGCTGCAGTTTCCTGGATCGCCGGCACCCGAGACGATCGGTATATATGTACATACATACGAGGGATGTAGAACCAGTCCGTGACGTCACGCGAAAGACCCACCATAAGCATGAGATCGTCCTGATTTCCGGGTTCGACTGCCGTGGCACGAGCGTTTGCTGCGGCTCGATTTATTAAACGCAGCCACGGACCGAGCACGAGAAGTTACTCGAGCAAGGAAACGTTTTGAAAGTAGTGCCGCGCGTTGTTACAGCACGAAACTTGCCTAACTACAACATAGACAGTAGGTACAGGATGAATCTACGTACGTTCGCTAATTCTTTGCGATGCCGTGGCGAGTATGGTCTAATATGGATGCTTCGCGACGGCAGCGCAAGTGGATCGAATAAATTCTTGCAACCTTAATTTGATCAATTCCTCGGATCATTCAGCGTGTATTTTAAGATGTAACTTTGCAAACTTATGCCGAGTGTGGCATGAATTCAAATCGACGTTCTTCTTTGTACCATCGGTATTTCTGAATGAAGATTAATCGAATATACTGTTGGAATTCTAACTTAGGAAATTCTTTCAGTCTTCCACGGTGTGTTTTAGGATGTAGCTTTAGAGTATGTATCTTTGGATTATAGGGCGTAGACAAGAAGTGGCAACTGTGAATTACAGGTTAGCACTGCTGGGGTTACGGGTTAGCACCGCACGAGAGAAGGATAGAAGAGTGAAGCGTGCAATTAATCGCGGTCAATATAACAATTTAATTCGCTACGCAACACAGGGCTGAACATGACAGCTCATTCTTGCGAAAAACGTTTTCGAAGCAGGCGTCAAAGGAGGTGGTCGAGTTGTGATGGAAGTAGAATTGATTTATGCGTATTTGTTGTGTATAAATACAACTAATGCCGGAAGGTACACCTCCACTGAGCCATGGCTGCGCGTTCATCTATATTGCGGAAGTTTGCCAGAGTAAATGACTCGCTACGAAGATCAGATTGATGTACGGATGCAAAAACGAAAATGAACAGGGGTGCGAAACTCGATGAAGCCATTATTAAATACTGTTGCGGTAAGAACGTAAGAATGTGAAGTAGCAAGGCAAGCAATGGCTAGGTTACAAAAAAAAATTAAATCAATCGAAGCGCCTTTGTCGGCGACGGGGAGTAAAGCTGGTGTAAGAATATTTAACGGTCTTGTTCAAGAGTAGCAGATGCTACCACTTTTCTGCAATCTTCTGAGATATTGCAATTGACGATTGCGGATCTTCATAAGCACTTGGATTTTTCTGCCAAAGTAAACGATCAAATATCCATATTTTTACTAATACATTAGGTGGATGATTCACATGATATCGGAAAGTAATATCAATATTGATAAATACAAGAATCTTAATTTTTATCTAATATTGAATCTATACGTTTCTCCCTTCATATCATTATCTTTTCTTCTTCTTTAAAGCTTACACCACATCCTTTTTCGGATAGAAATTAAATAAGTGCCTTTTTGGGTACAGAAAATACTATTTGTACCAGCAATTTAATCATGTACCGTCAGTTTACGACGCCCTACAAGTATCCGCTGGCACTTCGCACTTCAATTCCACGTCAATGCACTTTCCACCTTGCCATTGTGTCCGAGGTGAATTAGGCTCAACGAGGGGCTAAGCGACTAATTCGCGAACTGTAAAAGCCCGACTTTGTCGCAGTAAGAGGCGAGGAGATGCGACGAGGGGCGGTCGACACGCCGTGAGCCGGTATTCAAAGAGACCCTTTGCCCGAGGAAATATCGCGGCACTAGTGCCGCACATATACCAAGTCCCGGCCTGTTAAGAGGATTATAGTGAGACAAAAAAAGGACAACCCAAGAATTACCACAGCGTCACGTATATCCATATATTTGTGTTAAGTACGTTGTCATTATTGAATAATAACTTTATTCTACATTTTTTCTATTATAATCAATGATCGCATGCGACTTTCCGTACTCTGTGATTTCGACCTCCAAAATGAACGCTCAGCATAACGCAAGAATACAGACCTTTACACGGCTAATCTTTCAAAATAATTATTATTATGTAACCATAAATCTGTCTTACAAAATCGACAGATCGAGGATCACTCGATAGTTTGACGAATTTTGACGACTTACGGATGACGCGCCAAGTACTGAGTTAGACACATATAAATCTGCTGTGAAGATGTATATTAGAAGTGCACATCGGTTCATCGATATCGACTCATGATACGCCAGCTTATTGCGAATTCCACGAAAATAAGGAGCGACTGGTTTTGTGGGAAAACGCGATTTTTTCTGGCTCGAGTCCTTTGTTACGTCGAGGAAGACAGGGAGGGCTCACGTTCGTCGTGTTCCTACTCGAATTGGCCTTTGCTCGAGGTGAGTACCTTGGATACCGTCTAATGCAGCATACAAGTATTTGCGAGCGTATCAGATTTGCACACACATACTCGAGGGAACGCCGAAGCCAAACCCCTCGTGTACGGTTCGTCTAACCTCTGCCATTTCCCATAGATCCGCACCGGCCACACCCATGTACCCGAGGATCAGGGCTTAACATTAGCCGCGTTATGCTGCAATTGCACCGTGCAGACGAGCAACGGACAAAGGGGAGATGCCTACCTGCACGTGTCCTGAGGAACCTGCCCCGTGGGTTCTTCTGACGGCAACACGTTGTGTGCCGAGAGAAACTTAACAATCGAAAACCGGGTTATACGGCCATCCCCGCGACTCTCTAAGCCAGATTTAATAAATCCACGATGCGAAATTATAAATTCTATGTGCAACGACGGTACTCTCTTGGTAACGATCCTTTGCTCGGTGCGCTGCTTCAAAACTCAAGCGATTCTAGGATAAATAGGATCTAGGATAAATAAGTAAACGGTTTAGTAGGCAATCGTGGTACTAATATAAAAATGGTTATATCTCGGAAACAGTTGATCTTATGACGTATGATTCTTAAAAACTTGTTCCTTAGCACCGTGTATTCTGTGTGGCGTATAAATCTTGTATAGTTCTGTCCTGTATAGTTTGTATAATCGAGATAAAGAGGATAATTGAAATAATCTTTGGTTTAATCTTTAAATACTGATAGCTCTATCCCAGTACTATCATATTTCGATTTACCTCAGGAAAAAATATATACTTATACCAATAGAGTATTAGAGCACTAGAATCACTGCTTACGGTTCATTTTAATTGTGTGAGGATTACATATAACAACGTTCACACCATGTGATTTTTAAAAATAAAATTAATATATTACGTGCGATATCGCGAGCAAATATATTTTTATATCTTTAGTACTAAAATTAATCGTCGATTATCGTAGTTTATATCAGAAATACGTCAGAGATATTCATCAAATAGTATTTCCGTATGATCGTATAAACGATTAGCATTCTTTCAAATTTCTTCCCAAATTCCATTGCATTCCAGCCGAGGAAGTGTACGAAGGACGCGGTAAAAGGAGGCGGAGTCCTTCTCCGAAGGAGGCATCGTGAGACGCGCTCCAAAATAACCGTCTAATAATGCAATGCGGAACAAGTTATTCTGGTAGCCGAGGCCCCCTGACTGGGTTAAGCCCAGTGTTTGTCCGCGTTTTGCTTTGCTTCCTTTTACCTTAGCAACATAGATTGGGATAGGCCATGGATCACGCCGGCAGATCACAACACAGAAACACACAGGCTTCTCTCCCTTCCGCATGTGCACGCTTAAATTCTCGTACGAATGTATACCTCTAATTGGGAGTCTTAAAAGTATGTGGAAAAAATACGGAAGTATTGCACATGGATATTACATGATCGTATATCTTGTTTTCCGGCTCTCCACGAGCGTGTAATAACAACGGTAAGATAATAAATGTACACACGACGAGGGGATAATTTCATTATTCATCCCGTATACAGATAAAAACAGATACACAAGGGACAGTTGTTACAATGATGTACACATATATAGTTCTCTTCGATACTTGGTGGTATATCGCAAATAAAGCATAGAATATCAGATTAGAAAAATGCGATTTGGTGTGACAAATCCAACACCACTATTATAGATCACGCTTTGTATAAATGAACCGTACGATTGCAAATCGGATACTATAAGGTATACTGCGGATAATATAAGAACACTGCGATGCCAAACGGTTTCACGCTCAGTATACGAATTCGCATATTTTCACCGGTACGGACACCAAGGCGCGTACGCATGAACAAAAATAGGAACCCTTGCATACCTGCGCACCCTGCTTACATCTCGCGGTAGAGGAGGAAAAGAGAGGAAAAGAAGCGAACAGGGGGAGGATGGTTTGCGAGAAGAAAGGAGGAGTGTGTGTTACGCGAGCTTCTTGTCGAATAAAAGCAGCAAGCGCCTCTGCCTTGGTGCAAAAAGGTACGCTACTGAAATATCCATTCGTAGGACGGAGAAGGAATGGCAAAAATAGAATACCACGTGTTTCTTAGATGGATACCTTGATGGATACGCGTTTCCACTGGTACTAATGTCGGATACCTTATACGTATACGCGAGGATCGCTCGAGGCAACCCGTTGGGATTTTACGCAGCACCAACGAATCAGCTTAAATCCCTCGTTAATGGTACAAGAAAGTGATGGTTACGAGTACCGTGATTAATCGATTCCAGCTAGCCATTTGACAGTGAGCTGGCTCCTTTACGCGTTAAGAGCGAACAAAATCGTGCGGGATCTATGGTCAGGAACTCTCTCTCTCTCTCTTCCTCCTTCGATAAATACGAGGATATTGTTATGCAGCAAAACTACCTTTGCATTTCATAGGAACGTTGCCTCGATAGAACCGTAAACACCGATTTCACAGTCGGTTACTTCCCGTGCATGCAACACACAGCAGTCGTCTATTTCGACCAAAAACTCGGAAGGCCCGAACGACCCGCATCGATCGGATTGATTTTCCAAGCGTGTCTCTTTCCTGATCCCTTACCAGTCTGGCGTTACGTATTGCTCGGCCATATTTCTCGGGGCGGGAGAAAGAAACCGAGAGATGGACGGAGAGGGAGGAAGAATGGCTGAAGGGGAGTAAGGGAGACCGCAGGCTCTTCCGCGTTCGCACAACCACTTATGGTTTATACCAGCCGATGGTATATGCATGTCCCGCCGAAGGCCCACCATCGTAACACTGTCTCGCGGCTTACGTAACCTTATTAAGGCATTTCGCGGTGTCTGGGCTTCGTGCTACCGTCGTATGCACCGTTCGACAGTAGGCGCAATTTCTTTTTGGATTTTAATCACCTGCGCCCGACATAGCGCAACGCCTGTGCAATGGCCCTCTACCTGCATACCCATGTGGAATCGTGAAAGTTGCGGATTTGCCTAGACGAATGCACGGCTTACGTAACGAATTATCGCACGTACTCGCTAATATATTGGGATCTTTTTCTTGCAACGGTGGAACACTTGGTTACGCAAACTGCTCGCTTATAATATAGGAACGAGCGGATTTCCAATAAAAGTTCGTAGAATTCGAGCGATCTGTTACTCGCGCATTCAACATCGATCGACGTCGAAGTGTCGAGCGGCGCCATTCATGCGTGAGCCTTACGAAATTGTAGCGGCTATTCCGATTGCAATTGCGGTATAAAACGGAACTTTATTTCGACGATCTGTTTTACAATTCAATTGTCAATGGGGGATACGTAACAGCCTCGGGGTAAAAACACTGTACCGTATACCAAACCGACCGGTCTAAAAGCTAACTCTGGCCTCTTTTCTGCGCCTTTCTTGCGCGCTTTTTGAATCAGCCGTTCGAGTCCACACCTCGAGCGGGCGACACGTTATCCTCTCGCGTGCAAAAATCATTGAGCAAGGGCTGACAGAGGTGCAGCACACTGAGTTTTGTCCACTCTAGCGGGCGGTGAGGGCAGCGGGGCATTATGAGCACGGCGAGGCTGTACTTTCACTCGTTCGATCGATTCCGTTGTCGGGGCTTCGGGAGAAAGAACGGGAGACGAGGTGCGTTCGGTTCGATAATACCGCATCGAGTGCATTGGCCAGTGACCAGCGGAGTTGTGGCAGGTGTATGATCGACTACCTTTGCGCTCCTCGCGGAGTCTACGCTTGTCTACAACGCTGACCCCCCCTCATCTCACCGTATTACATTATTTTTACATACTCCCGTTATGAACACCGACGTAATCGCCGCCGGATAGGATTGAAGGGGAGGAATAAATACCATTCATCATCGGAATATCTTAGAGATCGTGAATATCTTTTCTTGAACGGTACGCGGTGTCTTGTTTTTCTCGGTCCAGAAATTACGTATTGGGCGAATTTATTTATGTGACGGTTATGCGTTCGCATAATGTTCCACGTTAGAGCGATAAATTGGGTATTATATTAACCATGTAGAATTGCCGTTAAGAAAAGACTTATGATCGTCGTTTTAGAATTCTTGTACAGATTGAAGATAAACAGTGATATTTATAATTACATTTGTACGTGTTAGGCTCTTATAAACTGTGGTACGAGGCACCTTGTATTTTCACGTTCCATCGATGTCAAATTTAAACGCGGCTGAAATTGTGAGACTCGCTCGGCACCGCCAAGACCGTGCAAGTACCAAAGTATTAAATTAGCACTACACCCATCCGTCTACAGGCCACCGTTGCGTACCGGGAATACCTGATTCGAGAACTACGTGATTCGCCTATTTGCCCTTCGTATCAGAGTGTACGCTAAATCGAATAAATGTATTATCCTTTCTCTTCGCTCACGTATTCTCACAGAACGTAATATTTCGACGATGAGAATACACGTTTGAAAAATACTTTCATTATTTTATCGCTTTAGCTATGAAGCATCCATAATCGCGATACTGAGAAATTAAAGAGTGTTACATATCTTCCTACGTAGATCCTCCATTAAATTACGGATAGGAAGTGTCATGGCGACTCGATACGATTTCGACCACTCAGCGATCTCGACGAACAGAAGCGGAAGGGCCTTGAACGTGTTAGGAAACGAAGTTTCTTCACCGTCGGAATGGACATAGCAACACTTGAAAAAAAAAAAAAAGAGCAGGTATGCCCACGTCCATCGAATGAACGAATTGCAGATCGGCCGACTGCTTATTCCATGGTGGTCCTCACACGGAATCTTGAGTTCAATGCCTCCGTGATGAGCCTTTCCCTTCTCCTTCGGCGTCACCACTACCGCGGCCGCCGCCATCGTTGCGAACTCCACCGTTTCCCCCTTCCCAATTTCAGTTCCACCGATTCTCCTGCGAGCCGAAGGATCAAAAGCTGTCCGTTCTCATCGAATTGTTTTGCAGTAGAGCGGTTAGCGCCACTCGGACGATACTTATTCTGTTTACCCGCCTATTCGCTTGGCGAGAAAGGAGAGGGGGAGGAAGAGAAGGAAGGGAAAGGGGAGAGAAGGAGAGAAGGTCGTAACCGCTTACAGATAAAACTTCGTCGAATAACTTCCCGTTGATAATGATCGAACGAGGGGTGAACATATGCGAGTTGGCCCGAGCCAGGTGCGCGCAAGAAGAAAATCCGGTGTGGGTGCCCTGGATGACAAGAATCGGCATGTTTAAAAGCCTTGAAGACCCTCCATATTCAGGGGGAATAAATTTCTGAACTTTTCACTGTGACAATGTTGAAGGTCGTTAGTTGTTAACCGAAGCAAGTGGTTTATTCAGAAAACGAAGGAATTAAGAAGAAAATTGTAACAGTTAGGATTTTATGGTAGGATATTTATTAAACTGTATAATATAATTTGATAAAATTTATCTTTTTAATATATAGATCAAATTTTCTTATTTTCTGTTTAAATAACCTTCATCGTCGTTATGAAATCTTCTCTTGTTGCTCTTTATCGATTCACTTAATGATCCCTCGTACATTTCTGGTCAAAGAAGTGTTTCTCTCGATTCTTCATGTTATCTCAGTTCCGCTAAATCGATTCGTAACTGAGAATTTAATAACTTCTGAAAAAGTAGGATCTATGGGGTGTCGTAGAAAATTTACGATTACCTGAATGCTTATAATCGCCGGATTTAACCGCGTATGAAGAAATTTAATGTGAAAATTACACTCGGCGGTGTATATGGTAATTAGTCTTTGCGAGTAAAACTTTAGCGAGTAACATCCTTTGGATAACAATCTGAGAGACGGTAAATTTATGTGAGCCTGGTCCGTGGTACGCTGAAGTGGGTGGAAAATCAGGACCGGTGGGTGGTATGGACTATAACTCACGTCGACCGACGTGGCACGAGGGGTGAGCCTTTGATTTTTTCAAGAGTTCCTAACGTGAGAATTGCTTGATAAAAGTAAGGCGATACCGTATAATTTATGATCAATTTATATTGACAAAAATTTCGAATTTTCACGTAACAAAAGCAGTAACGGCTATACATTTACGAGGAGCAATTTGCACGTGTTTGCTGGCAATTACTCAGAGTTGGTGAATCCATAAACTCACTTTTTTTTCTGTTTATACGCCCGTACATCTCATACATTTCATTGCAACAATAGTAATTTCCCATTGATAACTTGGGGATCATCTGCCTATAGCACTTTTTACACTTATATTCATATCTCTTCATTTGTTTGCCGTATATTACTAGCGTATTAGTAGTAGTAGAACGGATGAAAAGTATGCCCATGCCTTATAGAATTCAGCTATTTAAGGAAAAAGTGACGTACGGCACCTACGACGTTGACCGAGGGTTCTATTCATTCACAAGGCCAAGCGCTTCAACTACTTCACGAAATGAATCTCACACCTTCCACCTTTTCATGGTACCTTGAGTGCTGCCGCCCTCTTACTTCACCTTTCCACCGTCCTTATTTTCACAGTTTCTCCGTGCACGTCTTTTCTAACTCAAATTAATTCCAAATTACCACGTCCCGTCAAAAGCTTCTTCCTTCGTCGCTGTGGCAAGTACTTATATACTCTGAGATCTCGAAGGGTAAAAGAAAACGTACCTATCGTGCACAAGCACAATATAAATCTGAACTCATAAATAGATTTTATAGAAATGAATAAAGCATCCGTTCCGGTCAAAAATTAGATTTGCATACATTGACCCAATATTTCATAAAAGAACATTGTCACGATTATGACATTAGCTGTTTAAAATTACGTAATCATTTATTACCATTTGGTTATAAAATACCATTAAGTTATATCTAGTTAGCCTTATTATGAACGAAGTACTGTATCGAACAAAAAGTTTCAACCGTCTTCCTCACAAATTCACGAGGCGAATCAATCTTGACAAGTAGGTAATCCGCGTCAAGAGAAGTAGCAGATTTCTTATGATAATGCTACGTATCCTTCACCAAAGATCTACAGCACTGTCAGGTATTTAAAAAATAACTACACTACCAGTACATTGATCAAATTCCACAATATCGAGATTTCTTCATACTCTTTATTCATTTTTCATCCATTCCGACAAAACAACTTTTATTCCGAACTCCCGGAAATTCCCGGTCTACCGTCGCTAAGATAACAATATATTTTTTCTCTACAAATCCAGCGCATTATACGTAATTAATTACCAAATATCAATAGAAGATCACGCTTTATACTAGCCTATAGTTGACTTGTGGTATTCTTGCGGGGACGAAGGTACACACCGATCAGGGTGCGATCGTTTTTCTTCGCTTGCCACGTCCCCCCTAAGTTCCACTTAGCAAGGGCTTAAAACACCAGCGCGAACAGCTGTTTGAAGCTTAAAGGCAAGGTCGTAGCCTTATGTCAGCGTACGCAATGCCGTCCGTTCGTGAATGCTAGGCGTATGTGCCAGCGCACACGCGCGACGTCGCACGGATACGCGATACGCCGATGAGCGCAGCATACTCTCTTCGAGAGCCGAGTGTATGTATCAGCCCGACGCAGCCACAGCACAGGCACGTACACGCACACACAGGCGGAGCCTTGCCCGGCACGGTGTGTGAATCCGTACGTAGGCCTCACGTAGGACGGTGTCGCTATCCGGAGGCCTCGTGTATGTACGTTCACGCAGAAAACACACACTCGTGGCAGCACGGTTTTACAGTCGTGGGGAGAGCCACCAGCGTGCCCACGGTATATGACTATAGTTATGCAATCCACCAACTCGTGTTCATGGTCAAGGCCTGGCGTCCTTAGCGCTACGCGCGTGTACGTGTACGCGCTCACGCGACACCAACCCACCGGCTCACCTACGCGGACCATGCGGAAAGGGTGATAAGAAAAAATGGGACTTTCGCTGCCGAATTTATTTGGATCGGCCGATAATTGAGCGTGGAGCTTTGGATTTGGATCTCCACGTGACACGTTGTTGGTAGAAATTGAAAAATGGATGTACCGTTAAATTATGTCGTTAGATCGTTTCTTTTTCAACTCGTAAAATGAAATCGTGAAATAAATACAGAATGCTATCGTGAAATTTGTATAATTCTCGAAGAAGTCTGGATAGCATTTTAGGCAAAGATACTATAAGAAACGTAAAATCGTTTCGATTATGGATTGTTGGATATACAAATTGATGAGTATCGTTAAGTGCCATCGAGGTAACACATTGAGCAATGTGCAGAGCGTACGATTGCGCATAGTTGAAAAAGTTAAAAAGCGTATGGTAACTAGAAGTTGCATCAAGAGAGAAAAGGATGCGTAGAGGAAGAGACTCTTGCTTCTCCTTGCTCTGCTGCGAGAGCGGCTCCTATGAAGACAAACCAAAGTGGTAGCAGTGCGAGGAGGAAAACGGTAATAACGTAGAAAAGCGGGAGAGGTGGGCGCAGTGATTTAATGTAACCGAGTTGCAGGAAGTGAATATTATTAGCATTCGATTACGGTGGACTCAACGAGCACTATTCTCTCCTACTCTCTCTCCTTCTCCGACTCTTTCCCTCTCCATTACTCTTCTACAGAGCTATACATTTAAAACGAATTATTTATATATCGAAATAATCAAAACTTTGCATTGAATATTTATTTGCATTCTTTTTATGACAGTGAAAATTATTTAGCTTGGTTATCTCGCTAAATATCAGTACTGCCAACCCCTATTGATAAATATGATAATACAGCACAAAACAGTCAAGACATTTACGGATATTACATAGCGATCTCTCATTAAACATCTTGCATAACCTCCGTAAACGTAACCCGCGTGACACAGCGCGTACTTTTACCCTGATAGGCACGAGTATTGAGAAGATGCACAATTCCAGATTAAACGTATGTCCCCGATCGTAGCAAAATCGTTGCACAGTAATTCTCGCAAGAAAACACTTTTATTTCCTAGATATCGAAGAAAAGACAGTCTACAGGTTAACTCCCTGTAACGCAGAGTAATATCAACGCAATGTTCCATATGCTCCTCTTGCTCTATACCAAACATCGCTTTCTCTGGGATTTATGAGATATTATAAATCAAAATGCTAATCCTGTTAATTATTCCTACACTTAACAGGTTAATTTCCCGTTAACTTCCCACCTGTGCTATGACACGAGAATTCCGATTAGAGTATTGTCTGTTACACATGCGACAAACGTGCTTTATAGGAGCATTCCCTGCTGGACACTCGTTGGCAAGTGCGGGGCTCTCCACAGATCTAATAAACGCAAAAGGACCGATCTTAATCAATTTCGTTTAATTTCACCGTTGCACGACCACTTCGTACTGGGAGGCCGTTTAATGGCGCTATTTTACCGACATCAGCTCGCTCCCTTTTCCCCCGAACTACCTCTAGCGCCAGCGGTACCAAACGCTCGACGCACCGGGCACCGCCAAGCCTTCGAGCTTCCTTGCCTCGTACTCCTCCATTTGCAACGCAGAAATCATCGGTTACGATCTTAATTAACCATTGGCCCGTGATGGAAATTGATTTCGTCGCCAGCTAATCTTCGTGGGCATTGCGGTGGATGTATTTACCTTCAAACGTGAAATCAACGTTACCGTATTAGCGGTTTCAACCGGTAGAACTGCCGATCCGTATATCGAGGTGATTGCTGCTATGGGATCAACGGAAATTCAGGCCAATTGCAAATACGATTTAGTCATAATCGAATGCGTATTTTGATCAAGACATATTGGCACGGATTAATTCTTTCGGCAGTAGTCACATTATCTTGTGACAACTTATACGCACATTATCTGCTTAGACCTCTGATACTTAGACTACTTTCAGCATTAAGATGGATAAGAATGAACTAGTTGTTATCAAAAAAAAAATGTGTTTCGATGTTCCACCGTTAACCTTGTGTCAATATTTATTCATATAGTTATATATAATTGACTAAATTCACTGTATAATTCTCTAAATAAAGAGAAACGTTCGAACCTTAAAGATACTCCGTGTCCCTAGCTCGGGTTGTGATTTCATTTTATTCGACACTTATGCAATGGTGCTTATGTTAGGGAAGGTGCGAGGAGTGCGGAGTGGTGAGAAGGTACGATGGAAGAGGCTGCCGTGCGTGTGCCCGTGTTCGTGTACGCACGCACACACGCACGTGATCTGGTAGCATCACTTCGCTGATAATATACCTCACCGAGAGTTCATTGCTCTTGAGGTGCGAGCGAGATCGACGGTAGCTTGCGCACGCGTGCGCGCGATGGTAGGAAAGAGAGGGGGAAATCAAGAAGCTAGAGTGGTATTAGCGTGGAAAGGAGGAAGAAGGAAAGGGAGGAGGAATTATGAGGGAAGGAGATACGTCTTAGAAAACTGAAAACTGAAGAAGGAGTGACAAAGACCGATCGAGGACTATTTACCGCACAGTTCGTCCACTTTTAATAATTCACACGCAATATCCAGAGCGCTGGGCGAAGTAGTCTACAACTCCCAGTGCCTACGTTTTCTCTGTTCGGAAAAGGTAAGCGGAAAGAATAATATACGAGTCAATACTGATACGAGATACGTGGGAATCGGTGGCCTGCAAAAGTGATTACGCTAATGCTGATAGACTTTGCGAATTTTTTCTTGCTTGTTCTGCTTGTTCGCTCAATAAAAGCACATTACGACGAATTGGTACGGCCAATTGGCAAAAGAATTATAGTGAAAGTAAAAGGTTTGGTAAAAAAGGAAGTAAAAAGTTAATCAAACTTTAAATAGTAAATCAGCAAAGGCACACAAAGGAAACACATATCATACACGAACAATACGGTTACTTTTGATTTAAGTAGCGTGGGATAATTGATCGGACGAATCATCAGTGGAGAGGCACAAAACTTATGATCATCGAGTTAAAATATCGTTAAGAACGGTTAAGGCCAATGAAATATACGGCAAGGTAATATTATTAAATGCCATGATTTTGGGCTTCCATATTAGACACGACAGGGAATAAATTTCAAACAGGTTTAGCTCGTGGTATCCTCACCTCTTGAGATATTCTGATCATTATGATCCGCATAGACCATTCAACATACACTTATCTCGTGGAATCTTTTTACACGTACGCCTCGTCCCCTGGAATCCGCGGTACGACTATCCACGCCTATAAATATAATTCCACGCGCAAAGTGCGATCTATCGATGAAAGTATAATTCGTACAGCCATCGGAGTATCCTCACCTTTGTTACGTAAACGTAAACACGTAATTTACCGGTCAGACATTGTTACATTGGGAAAATATTGGACGCGGTTGCTCGGGCAGCGTACCGGCTCGAGCTTGTACCGGACACGTACCGGGTGCAATGTACCTGGATGAGTCACATCGAAACACACACGGTTCCACACGCATGCACGTTCTTACACGCACATGCGTTTCCACGTGTAGCAGGTTGGTGTGCGTGCATCTCCTCTCTTTCCCCGATAGTGCTCGATCCTCCTTGCTCGCCGAGCAAGGAGGAGGGGCATCGAATGGGGGTGAAGAGGAGGCACAGAGAGGACGATACTTGAGGTACGAGACGCGGGAAGAGCGAGAGAAAGAGACAAGCGGGGAGGGGGGGGGGGGAGATGAGAGATAAAAATCCAATCATTTCGACCGGTTTTGCATCGTACCGACGAGGATAATGGAATAGCGCGTCACTTTTTACTGGTGCGCAGAATATTTCCTCGCGTTAATACCCGTGCTATACCTTGACTTCTCTCTTCGCACTCGCGCCAGGTACGTACCTAACCATAGTACGCGTCAGCCAATAGGCTCCGACTTAGCAGATATGTCCATCCGATTCGATATTTCATTTTTTATATCAACAGTGAAGGATTAGCGCTTAATGTCTAATTGTTTTTATAAGCGAATTGTTATATGAGCATGCGTAGTACTAGAGCGAGTTTTTTTTTTCGAAGAAGGTCATCGAAAATGAGATAAGAATAGCGGTTGATAATCAGATTTGTAACTACATTTGACCTTTATTTTATTTTGAGCATTCGGTCTAGTACGAATATCCATATTCATATACGCGAGGATGTTGCTGTAAAGGTTAACACTTTTGCTATTCAATGTCGAGTACGGTTAGATATAGTATTCTCGATTATCTATCTCCTGAAAAGGATCCGTGCCCGTAAATCATAAAATGCAGTGTGAGTTTGTTGAGGTAGAACGATTGAACTTTTTGGAAAACTTAAGTCACTTTGGATAAAGTAGGTATACGTATACGATAGTATATTGCAGAGAAAAACTCAAGTTTATTTAATAGAACATGAATGTCTCCAGATTGCAGTCGTGCACCATCATCGTAAAGATTGTTGAATCAAAAGATGTTCGACATTTTTATTTTACCAGCAGCTCAATCTTGCTCACTTTTTGTCTAAGTGTGATAGCATGACAAGTCGGAAACATTCGCGTTTGCATAAGGTTGTCTGTCTTACGTAAAATACCGAATAAGCTGATCATCCATGCGTTTGATGAAACAGCAAATATTCGGTAGTCATACTGTCGCCGCTAATTACGATAGATTGGCAATAATGCACGCAGTGTGTGTTTTACTTGGATAAACAGTGATTTGCATCGAGTCACTGATTATCCGCAATATATGAGCCGTGATGTTCTCAATAAATATTTATAAATGACGAATGCGATATTGTGACAAAATCATCCAAATGTACGTAGCATTATACATGACAACTAAGCGTTGATTAATCGTCGTAAATAATTCAATATATAATTGTATAATACAGACAGTACAGATTAAACAAAGGTAAGTAGGAAGTGGGAATTGAGAAACTACGATAATCGATGCATCTAATATACGAACTCAAAAGTCTCAAAAGTAGTTTTATCGAATTATACACACATCCATAGTCAAACCGACAGGAACAGATTTTCGTGAAATGTTGGCAGGTATATGAAAATTAGGCCATAAATTTGTATTTTTTATCAATGAATCGCCATCGTGCGTCATCCAGCCGTAGTTAAATAGTATGCGGCTGCAAATGGCATTCCATCGTAGAATCTTTAAGGTGGTTTCAGATGCAGCAATGCGGGCTGCGAGTCGGGCAGATACCTCCGGCGTGGAAGGAGAAAGAGAAAGAGCAAGAAAGAAGGCGGTCAGAGAAGCACGTCGAATGACTTTTAAAACGGGCTTGCGTAATCCTTCGGATTTAGTTTACTTTCGTCGGTGTCGATGCCACGCACGTAGCGTGACCGTGGCACTGAACCAACGGCACGAACTTTCTCGTGGCCTTCGTTCCAGGAAGACGGTTTACGTGACACAGAGTGGACGCCAATGACTGTCGGCAATCATCGTGGATTCCACATTCGGACCAAGTATCCTCTATTATTTAATCTTCTTTAACGAGACAATTCTGGCGAGAAAATGTTTATCGTCAAATCGGGAGAATGTAGATGGTTAAATCTAAAATGCGATTCATTCGCGAAAGAGGCCGATATCTAAGATAAATGAGTTTAAGAATATCTATTTGACATTTTCGACTTGTCTGATACAATATTATTCTTGCTCCTTTGACTTTACCTCACCCTCTTCTCGCGACAATTAATCCAAATTGACATGCGCCAAAGTCGACATTTTTTGCCTTGTAGGTAAAAGCTAATAATTATCGGATCACTTTGGTAACCATTAAATAATTTTGGTCCGTGATAATGCGGCTCGATCGAGCGATTGCATACTTTCGGCATTTAATGGGATAATATCTGTCAATAAATTTGCAGGGTTAATTAAGTTTAGGTGGATCCCACTAGCTCCGAGCGGTATCCAAAACGGTCGGGTGCATTTTGAAGCTTTATAAAGTGGCCGAAGTGCATTCTTTGTGGGTTACGTAGGGACCTTTCTCGCGTAACGAAGTTGAGAGGCAAACGTGCCGAGTACCACAGACTCTCGCCAGCGAATTACGTAGATGGACGCTTACAGAAATAAGTTTTCGCGTAAACCGTAGATACTCTCGCAAAAATTTACCAGAACTCGAAACTATCGTAGAATACGTCGTAACTCTTCGTACCGATTTTTCTACTGCTACATCGAACCACATGTAAGAAATTCATACCTCTACGTGACGTGTCTGAATGTTCGAGTCTCTATTTTCCTGTAGGTATCCTTGGCATAAGTTAGGTTAACACAAAAGTTAAGCTGCCAAACTGGAAAAAGAACTTTTACTGGTGCAATAAAGAAATGAGCAATAGATAAAAGAAAACATAAACCTTTTCTATCCAGAAATTCAATTTTTAAATACAACCTTTGTGTGCGTGTTAACTCTTTGATATATATATTTTTCATAAATTCGAGTACCGAGAAAAATATAAATACATCCAATGTGCAAATTATTATATCAATATTTTTTATTTAGTAAATAAAAAAATACCACTGTTCGATCTATTCTCCACTAAATTTAAAGATTGAAGTGATAGTCGTATTTGGCCTATGCCGCTTATAGACCGATTTTTTTTCGATAAAATTGCATCTAGCTGCACTGATCGTTTGATAAGTAGGAAAGAAAACTTTGTTGCAAGATTAATGATCCGAGAAACTGACAGACACGTATACACACAAAGATCATCCGTCCATCTAGTCACTGCGTCTAATACTTCTGAATTGAAACACGCACGGCGGTCCTTGACCGCCTCGAAATTGAAATTCAACATCGAATTTTCGGAGATTGCCATCAGATCGCCGTTGCGTATATTTTAAGCGAATGTATAATATAAACGATGACCTCCGACGTGAAACAGACATTCTTCGAGAAAAAAAAACGATTACGAGTTCGAAAATGTGTCGAGATTTATTGATTCACGAACCTATTGTATTTCGATATATAATCTACCGAAAAATATTTCACGATGTCGTTCTTATCTACATCATATTTCACTGCAGAAATAAAAAGAGAAAATGGTTTAATTTCAACTTTGACAGTGAAGTTTAATACGATACAATAATATTTTCTACTCTTTCTACTACGAATATTTTTATTTCATATCATACACTTCATTGTCTTAGCAGAACGTTTAGTAATGAACGGTGATAGACAAAAGAATTAATTCAGCTCCGTCGAAGGAATTTAAGCCGCGTTCGCCACTTCGTCCCTGCAGCGCGGATGTTCGTTGCTCGTATACGTATGTATCAAATAGAAGGGTTCTCCGGCAATATATCTATATTGGAATGTCAAAAAAGAGGCTCAGAGCTCGGTACATAAAGGTGGCGAAGAAACTGATTTCGCTCGCACGCTCTTGGTTCGAGTGAAATGTCAGTTCCTCGCTCTCTTTGCAAATAGAGAAGGGTAGGTATGAAGCTCGATGCACAACGAGGATGTAAGAAACCAGTTTGTCGATCCGATATTTCCTACAAACAATGGAGTAGGAGAAAGAAAACTCAATCCAAAGAGAAATCGGCAAGCGGAAAGTAGTCGGGCATTAGATTTATGTTGTACCAGATGTCGATAGCATTGTACGTAACCTAAGCCGAATTGTGAACGTTGCAGTACGCCGGTGACCTTTTCCAATTTGTATCGTAACCTTTATGAAAGGCACCGAGTGTCGCGTCCACACTATTATAGCTATGCAAAAGCACCGTCCAAAGATAGAAGAACAGATGAGCCGGCGGGTACTACGGACCCGATATCGTGCCTTTAAAATAATATCGTAAAACCTCGATGGGCCAGTCGAGGGAGGACCAGTGTGGGGGTACATTAGGATTTCTCATGAGACGTTGTTTCACACCCACGGACCCCGAGGACGATACTTTGCACGCGTATGCATACACACCGTGATCCTGTAACCCAAAACGGAATCCTTCGACTTTCCCCGTCATAAGCGAGTCCTCCTCGCCGCGTCGACAATAATTACTCTCGACTTTATCCGCCCACATCGTAAATCGTTTATACTCCAACCAAGCGTCTTTCACGCGATAGCTTAACGATATCCCAATTACGGCATCCGTCGAGGACATTTCGCATTGGAATAATCGATAGGTGGTAGGAGGATCGATGTAAAAGCGCAACGCAACCAGAAGTCACTTTGAACGAAGGACGAGAAGTCGGCGGGTAAAAAATCATAGCGTAAAAGTAAGAAATGAAACAAACCTTGCTTAATGACGATGCCAGAGGGCACTTGGACTATCGGTAGCGGTGCGTTCGAAGGGTTAACGGGGATGCTGCTGGGTGTTCCGGGTGGAGGCGAGGCGCTGGCGCTACCCACGGAACCGGGATCGCTGAAGCCTTGGGTGCTGTTCTCCTCCGGGCCGTCGAAGAAGCTCAGGTTGAATTCACTACCAGCGTCGAAGGACACTTCCGGCGTAAGGGTGTCCGGCGCCGGAGCACTACCCAGACCCGCGCTGAGCGACTGATCAATTTTGAAAACGTCCATTGTATGAAGGGGGATGATCGCGGCGGTGGTGCACGTCGGTACCAACTATGGTCACCATTCGCATACTCCCAACACTACGATCATCGAATTTGCCTTTTCACGTCCTCCCGATTAAAAAGACGATGTACAACCGACGGCCGCCCTCGTTTTTCACGAGATCAGTTCGGCGTTCAGTGTGTTAAGAACGAGTGTAACTTTCCTTGGCCGCTCTTCCGTATCTTTTCCCGATTGGTGCGTTGACGGTATGTCGCGGATAGTATATACGCGTTATGATACGCAGTTCACTGCTTTTTACTCGTCACTCGCTTATGCACGTAACTCGAACCGATCGTGAAAGTATCGGCGATGCTACGTCCTAATAGCAGCCCTCCGCGGTTTAAAAAGTACCATGTGTTTCGAAGGAATTTTCAGATTTGTCTTCAGGCTCGATATCGTTCTGATATCGAATAACCTTTGGCTTACTCGTGAGCGTACACAGATCGTATATTACGTGCGGTTGATTTTTACGCGCCCCTCGCTTTCGAACGATTGATCCATCACCGACAGAACGGAGCCATTCTTTCAAAGGGGGCATGTAGTTTCCCGGCTGCGTGATTTTGAGATAAACTTCCAAATAGAGCCAATAATTGGTTCAGGTCACTGTCCGTTGTTCAATCGAAGTTCTTCGATAAAATAGTCTTGAAGCAAGCGATCGTCAATTTGGCACGTAGCGTAGGTCCTCCGGGGGTCTACCGATGTTCCTTCTACAAGCCGCATCGCGCCTCTGTGTCGACGTTTTGTCCTTTGCGTCATAAGCAAGAATTGTAAATATCCAAGTCCACGGGCTACGTATAGTATTGCACGAATTAAATGACCCCGTGCCTCGTGCTACGTCTACGATGTGATTCGATCTATTTAAGTGGCTGCTTTTGATCCTTCCTTCGAGTAACGAGCTTGCTCAATCGAGTTTCCAACCAAAGCTGTATCAAACGAGAAATGCAAAATAAATGCCAAACTTTACGGTCCTACGTCCGACATGCTTGAGTATCCAATTCCTTACGACACCCTATGCCGTTAACGGAAATAAACAACAAGCTATTATCGCGCAAAGACACCATGTCCAAGAATCGATGATATTCCCAATGCAAATTGACGATAACGAGCGGTCGAGATAGCGATAGTCATAAGGCTGTCCTATAATAATACCGGGGACCGGTAAACCGAAACAAGGGTTGGAAAGGGTGTTTATTTCTTCGGTCGGTCTGAGTTATCGTAAAATCTCTTTCGACCTTCGGCAATTCAGCGATCACTGCAGGGACAACGAAGAACTTACACTTCACTAGCACCGTATCACAATTCCGAACAAGAAGTTTCTCGATTCTCCTTCCTCGTATTCGGAAGAATCACGGGAGTGCGATTCCTGAAAGATCGTAACCTCCTTCAGAAAGACGTGCACCATCGTTTCTGTATGAGGCCGTCACGAGCTTCGTGCCTTTTCTCCTCGGAAAATGAGCATTTTTTTTTTTATTTTTAAAGCAAACAGTGCGAAGATTCAACCCATTATTTTCGTGGATCGGGATTGCTCGGTCTGGTAGCAGCACTTCCCTACTACCTCTCTTCCGTTTCTCCTTCTTGCGGTACGCCCTGCTTCCCTTCCTGTCGCCTCACTCCGCGCTTTTTACGGGGAGAACTTTTTTCGGGTAAAACAAACGCGGCCCTGTCCGTCGATTTTCTGTTCCCGATCCGATGTCTGTTGGCTTTTCACGCGATCCATCGCTGAAAGATAAATCAAAACGAAAAGAAAATCAGCAACTCAAGAAAACCACGGATTTGTGGCGGGGGAAATCAAAGGAAGGTGTGCTAAGAATACAAAAATAAATAATTAAAAACATGTGGTATCCTTAAGTTAGGGGTATTATTCGGAAATATAGTGAGCACTCGTTGAATCACTTTCATTAAGGAGTACCACGGAGATTCAATGTTAAATCTCATAATTTTACTTCGAATAAATACATAGATATCCAACAATGTACGGCGCATGTATAAATCAAGATAAGCAATGCTGCGAGGATCGAAGAGCCTATTTGTAACAGTACCGCGCTTTTCTAGCACAAAAAATAAGCTTTGCGATTTGCTTGTAAATTATCAATTATACAAAGAGACGGCTGTTTAGAAGAGAATACCGAAGTGTACGATCGATAGTGTTCGAACGATATACTTTCTAACTATCGTAGAGTGGAAATTCCATTGAATTCGCTGCCTCCTTCAGTCGTTTAGCGATACCTTTTCTAAAAGGCATTCGGGCCTGTAAATAGGTAAATCGGCGGCCATCGATAAGGCCGGATATCTTTGACGCCGCGAACTTAACCCTGGGAGACTTTTCACCGGAGCTACAGCTTTACGTTAAAAGCACATTCCTTTTTCCTTCCGCATAACAGAGAAGGAGAGTGACGAGAACAGCAACGGGTTTGAATAACCGAGAAAGAGATCGAAGAAGGAAAAAAGGGTGAGGATCGCAAGAGAAACGCGAGGAGAAGAGTGAGAAAAAGCGAATGTCATTGCCGTAATCTTCGGACGTTGACTTCCTCCTGGTTTGTCCCTCCTTGCTCTTGGTCTCGCTCCCCTTCCCCCTTTGGCAACATTTACCCCTCCCCCTTCTCTTTATCCTCTCCCTCTTACCTGCAACTCTCTTCCTTATGATCCTCCTGCTCTCTTCCTTTCTCTCTCTTCTCCCTCCCTCTCTTTCCCGCACCCAACCCTCCCGCCGTTATTCTCCTCTCGTTCATTCTCGTTACTTGACGCACAATTTCACCACATTTTTGCTACAGTTCGCACGGCTGATTATTAATTTACGCATTTATGGATCTGTGTGAAGCGCAGAGAAAGCAAAACACGTACGAATAACAAACTCCCTCTACTGTGTGCAACCTGAGAAACAGGATATCATCGAGATATTCACGTTGTGTATTTTAATCGTTGAAATTGCAATTATGTTTGCATGTGAGATTGGAAGTAGTCGGGTGACTTTAATGGGTAGCGAAAGCGATCATAAATTTGTAACATTGTGGGCATACACCCGCATCGTTGATATTGTACTTAAAATCGATATGTTCTCCCCTTGATTGATTTCACAAAGAACCTAACTTTTTAAAATATATAATTCTCTGTTCGATGAAAATTGTAGAATTCGCTAACCGTAGAATGAATTATTAGCACGGCAATTTTTGTACATTGTACGATAAGATTTATATGTCGTATTTTTATTTCAAGTAATGTGCCGATAAATAACTATTATCGGTATAGAATCTCGATTAAAAAAAAAAAAAAAAATGGCATGAGACGTAGAAGTAAAGTTCCTCACAAAACTGCGATTCAGAATTTGGCCCAATAAGCAAAAGTGTCGTTAATCCTTAAGTCAATTCGATCCGGCAGGTGTATTCAGATTTGGTGCAAAAGAAAAATTAAAATGCAACTGCCATTAAGAGTATTTACGTTGGATCGTAGCCCGTGGCCGGTATCAAGCATCTGAGGAGGATTCTCAACGTCTGGGCCGACAAATCGCTTGCGTAAAGCATGCTTCAAGAGGGGCTCATCCAAATGGCGGTTTCGCGGCCTCGCAGACGGTCATTTGTCTCGTGCAACGCCTGCTCAGTTCCGCGTTCCATCTGCGTCACAAGTCAGTGCGTTCACCTTGCCTAGAGTTATCAAAATCGGATCCTGCCCGATACTTTGATATACTTAGATCCCGATCGCACCGCGCGAACAATAAAAGCATGGCAAACTATGTTTCTAATGTTGTATACGCAGTAAACTGAAACATTGTGCGCGTATCTAATGTGCCTTCCGTATTTCCAGAGAACGGTTAAGAATTTTATTACTTACGTTTACATCTATTGGACATGTCGGCCAATATAGAATTTGATCGATTTCGTACTCGTTGACATTTCGATTTATATCGAAATGCATTACGTATACCTCGCGAAATTTCGACGTTAGACACCAAGCGTAAAGGTAGAATTATCATAGCTGATTTAAGTACACACCAACGCGCATTGTTCTGAATGATGCTGGGAGTTTTATAATCATTCATGCCCCGCGTTCGTTCACTGGTAAAAGAATTTCTGTTAAGTGCGATCAAAGCATCTCAAGCGCGACGTTTCTCGCTGTCCCAGCATTGCCGACGAAATTCAAATATCCAATATTTTTACCATTCAACCAGACAACATCGGATAAATATGGGAATAAACCTTTTATAACTTCTTCGCTAATTAACCTTCCGCGAGGCGAGAGAACAGCGGGGTCAGCTTTACGGTTCGTGAATTTTACCTGAATGAGACATCCACGAAAACCTGACGACATCCAGCGTGTTATTCGTTCGCGCTTTTCTCCACGTGGAACACTTGAAGCACTCTCGTTCCTCTAGGATGATAGAACAATTCCACGGCTGAGGAGGACGGCACTGTCGTAAGAACTACGGATCGCGGACGGTTTTGCTCAAGGCTTCATTCACACCTCGTGAAATTTGGCTCCTTGGTCGGCTCGTAACTTCTCCGATACATTTCCGCGTTATATTCCCGTCCAATCGCAGAAATACACACGTAGATAATACGAGCTATTCACAGACCTAACGGCATTCACGGGGATCACATAGTGAACCATCACTGAAGATCACCCGACTTCCTTAATCATCCTCTCACCGAATCACTGTCCAGATTCGAGTGGCGCACAAGGACGTACCTCGAGTACCATGCGATCGCCGGTACATCGAGTGTCCACGTTAGCTCGGCCCACAATCTGCGCCCCTCGTGAATCGGCTTGTCATCGATCGAGATTATCCGCGCACGGACGATCGCCGCGGGATGACAGCCGAAAGAGTTAACGAATCGCCTATTACGTGGACCCTATTCGTTTCATGGACGTAAGGGTGCACCGAGGAAACACGAGCGATCTGGAAGGCAGAGAACCAGTAGCGTATCGAGGATTCGCGAAGCGGTGCCCTTTCACAATCACGTGCGTTTGTCACGAGCCGCGGCGGTGTATACGAAGCCGACTCGCTAGCTTTCGCGCGAGTGCTCAGAGCGATTTCTCTCTGTGTGTTTCTCGGTGCTCCGTCTTCGTCTCCACGAGTCGCGTCCGTCTTTCTTTCTCCCCCTCCCAACCTCGCGGCGTAACGCCGTCTCCCTTCTTCTGCCACCCCGTGCACCGCCTGCTTTCTCTCTCGTACCCCCTCCCCTCCCGCCGCTTTCCGCGCTCACTCTTTCTGTCTCTCACTCTCTCACTCACTCACTCTCTCTCTCTCTCTCTCTCTCTCTCTCTTCCCCTCGTTCCTTCCCGCTAGAGTCCTTACCTGTGAAATAAGTAAGTTCGGCGTACCGTCTTACGTGTTACGACATTGCGCGACTCTCCCGACTTGCAGCCCCACGCTTGTGCCATTACGCTGGTTTCCCCTGGGGCTGCAACAGAGGGAGAGGGGGTGGAAGAAGTCTGAGAAAGAGATAGAGGGGCGGGGGGTGACGGTGACGGCAACGAAGAACGAGCAAGGAGGTAGCGATGGTAATGCGGCAGAAGGGCAGGGAGAGGTAGCATTGAGGGGAGGGAGAATTAAGCGACTGGGTCGGAGGTGAGTCCTGGAAATGGAAGGGGCTGCGTGCTTGGTGGAGAGGTGCGCCGTGGTAGAGGAAAAGAGGGGGGAGGCTCAAGTCGGAGGTGAGCCGTGTCGTTTGGATCGGGCACGGTAGGGGTAACGTGAACCACGGGCTCGAGGAAGTGGGGGTAGAACCGCGTGCACCGAGGTGGGGGATACCAGTGGACCAACTGGGTTCGCCAGCAACCCGCGGTTCATTGACCGAGAAGTGCCGGGAGAACCGAACGGTCGGTTCTGTTCGACCCGCTGTTAAAACAAAATTTGCACCGGCACTTTATGCGCCTTTTCTACGGGAGTGAGAAGAATGAGGGTGGGGGGAGTGCAAAAGGAAAAATCTTTTTTTTTGCGATATACGGAAATGCTCGAGGCAAGGAGCAACGATGGTGCAGCAGATGGGTACTCGGAAGAGATCCATGCGGATGATCCGAGCTCGATTCTCCTCGCCCACCAACAGTGGAAAATGTCCTATGTGATATTTACACTATAGCCTTTGACGGATCATCTTGAAACAATACTTTCTGGGCAAACTCGTATTGCCGATCTGTGGCGAAAATCGATCGAAGGGACAAACGCTTGACGCGAATGTACATTCACGTTGTTTCCCCCGCTTTCCTGATGGAAGCAGATTTTCATCCGCTGGGAAACGCTGAAAGAGTCGAGGCTGTCCGAATAGCAGATAGGCTTGCAAAATTTCAAATAGAATAACTTGGGAGGGTGGAGTAAGATAAAAGTGGGTATGCAAAGTGCCATAGCCCATTTTCCTTGATCTATTTCATTAGATCACAAAACTGTAAAATACACGAATATTACGGTTATACTATACAACGAATAATATAAGTCGATACTTTTTAGCATTTTGGATGCGTAGAAATATTGTACTACCACATCGATAATGCTCCGATCTTATTCCGCGGAAGTTAACCATCCTGGACTTACAATGCGCATATCATTCATCGTTTCACGCTAATTTATACGCGTGCTACAGTCGCCAATCATAATTTGCACTGCACCGATTCGATCCGCCGTAAGGTAACTACTTAAGAGTACAGTTTTTGATGTGTCAAGGACACGTTAAATTTACCCCCGGTATTACAATTTTCTCAATGCACGAGTAGCGTTTTCCCATCGGGCACTTGTCCGATGGGCGGCTACGTACGAATCGTGGAAAAATACCGATCGTTCGGTAGTGGTTATCGTGCCTATATTATCAATCATGCTCGACGAGGAAATTCTTGGCACGTAGTCGCCGATTCGACGACTTTTATTGTCTAACAGGGACAACGTATCGGATCCCCGATCGTAGGAGTAACCGGAATCGAGGATGGTCGATGGACGAGTGTTTAGGAGAAAGGGTTGAAATCCCCATGTAAGTCTGCCGACTGCTGGTGACCACCACAGTGCACACTTGTCGGGAAAGGAGTTGCGCGGCTCAGTGTAATGAACCTGGGAAACCGGTTACATCCGCACGTGTATGTATACAGGACGGTTCGGGCTGTACTTACGTTACATTATGCGAGCGGCTGCTCACCGCGATCGAGCTTTTGCGCTAAAATGAATTATTGTCCGGGTTCGAGGCGCAACACAATCCGTCACACGATACAGAGAGTTTGTAGGAACGGCTGACTGGTCGATGAGGAGAGACAATTAAAGCCGTAAGAATGACCGCTGCGAATTACGCGCGACGATCGATGGAAGTTTCCCGATTGCACGTCGAACAACAAAAACTTACTCGCAGCCCTATTTATGATCCCGCGTTAATTTGTCAGGCGCATCAACTTATGCAACCAGCCGAAATTAGATGTTCCCTTTCAACGCGCATCACTCTATATTCTATTTCGTTTCACGCCTCATCGTGTATCGCTTGCCGTGGTAAAGTTCCTCAAACCTTATTTCGCGCGCAAAGCAAATTAAGAGAAGTAAAAAGAATGAGGTGTACCCGAGTTTCATCACGTATTGCAATAAGTGGTCGTAAATCGTTATAGCCTGCCCATTGTAATCTTAGCTATGCACGACCATATCCGTAAAACACGTACACCTGAAGAAAATCTTTGAAAATATGCGTTGGTTCAAGGACGAGCTACCAAGACCATCCTAAAGTGGCTGTCAGTGGCCGAGTAAATTGTTATCGGCAGAAAGGATCTCCTTAGCGGGTAATGCTGTATTATAACGAAACAAGGAATAGGCACATTGTTTCCTGGAGCGAGGAAGTCAGCCTTGGGGGGTGGGAAAAATGGTGGAATTCAATTACCGTGGAATAAGAGAGCGCAGGCAGAACTTCCGGTCGGCGAGATCTTTGGAGTACCTATAAACTGTTGTCCGTGGTAAAAGGACGGGGGTGGTGGAAGGTATGTGCCCGGGGGGTTGGTTGCACGGGAGGGGAAGGGGTGGGCCTGGTTTTGCGCGAGAAGTAGCCAGGGTTAGGTTGACGGGGTGGCGCGAGGGGGTCGAAGAAAACACATAATAGGGTGGGGCGCTTTGCTGCCGCTTTTGAATCGATCCAACGCCGGCTACAGCTGGAGCCTCATCCCACCGGTTTGGTCAGCGGTTCTCATTCCTCTTTCGGTATTCGTCGTTAAGGAAGATCATTGCTTACGAACAGAGCGGTTCTGTGATTGGATTTAGATCAATGCCGGAATTTAAATCCGCTAGCAGTCAAAGAGAAACTAGGTCATCCTCGGGAATCGACCATCTATACGAGTACAGAGGGAGTTGTGGATGCGCAGCTTTTGAGAGCACTCCTCGGACTGAGCGGCCTAAATAAGCGCCGGTTATTAATTCGCCATCCTCCAATTGCACGTCTATTAAGTGCTGGTGCGAACGAGAAATCAAATGCTGCTGAACGATGGTATCATTGATCTTTACGTAATTTAGTATATCGCATCATTTCTATAACCAAATATAGAATTATACGTTTCGACGAGATATATCGATTTAATGGTATCCAAAGTAAAAACTATTTAATGGTACAAAAAATAAATAACGCGACCGTAAATATTACGTTATTTGTCAAATATACGACACGAGCATGAGAAAATGTATCGAATACGCAAAAGCGTGTAAAAGATCAGTAGGTTAATAATTTGTGATTGACCCAAGGCGAGGTGATTGAAAATTCTTAATTACGAAAAGTTTTATTGTAAAATTTGCTGCACGTTTTTCGTGCTATTCGTTTGGAGTAACACCTTCGACAAAAGAAGAGTAACGATATATGCGTAACAATCCCATTACCCAACTCTGATTAAAACGATAAGGTTACGGTCATTTCGCTTAATTGCGTTTCAACCTATTTTGAGTAAAATAATCATGAGATAAAATTGGATCGAGGGTCGGACGAGATCATTTATAAGGAAGACTCACCGTTGTTGTTTCGCAGGATGGAACCAGGACTCGCGGCCTCGAGAGGGCTGCTGGGTTCTTCTGTGCTCGGCTCCCTCTTCACACTGAAATGGAAACATCTATTATGTATTCAATCGAAAGGAAGGGGGAATCGGCCGAAAGTAGTTCAAGTTCGAAACGAGAGTCCTCGAGCCAGGGTCGTAAGATTCCTAAAACCCTTCTGCTGCGAAACCTCTCGTTTTCGTTGGCTTTCCGACTGATTCCGTTATGCCACTGCATAAGAGAGGATCTTTAATTACGTCCCTGACTCGATGCGAGCAATGAGGGGCTGACCCAGTTTTGATCCCAAATTCCAGTACGGAGACGCAACCGGTAAAGGTTAATCCGGATGAAAATGGTCGTTGATAGAAGCCAAAAATTCTATCTTCATACTCTATCGGGCTATCGATTTTAATTTTCTTTTTTTTACGTATATTTTCCCTCACGTATTCAAATATCAAGCTAAAATGTATCATTCTGCAGACTAGAATCCCTTTAATAAATCTAGATACCAAGATTGTATATGACAAAATATTACTCCGGGTTTGATACGAGTAAAATGTTCGTTTCATTATCATAACCGTGGAATAAATTCATAAAGTACTTTTTCATAAAATCACGATCTAAACGAACTTGAACTTAGCATACAGGGTAATGCATTCTATCAATGAACAGTTCATGAGGCAGTTATACACATCATTTGTGCAATCGCTTTACGTGACGGTACTATATATATAAGTGCCAATGCAGCGCGGTATAAATATTTGCTTGGAAGACTCGATTATCCTCGGACAAAGATCGAATCTTATCAATGTCTAATGTACCTAAAAAAAGTCGTGGACGCGGGATTGGGGCCTTTGGTATCTGGAGGGATATTCGGGACCTCTATGAATAGATCAACCATTTTGGATGCTGCAGTACGTATTATCGATCGACGGTCGACGTTGAGATCACTCTCATCCGCGAAGTTGTGCAGTAATCATTACTACGAAAGATTCGAGTCGCGCTATTCCGAGTACCGTCGATAATTATTACCCCCAGATAGAACAAAGTGGGTCGTCCAAAAATATCTCTACCTAAAGGTGTCCAATCACGCGCAGCACTTTATTCGCTTTGGAAATGTAATCTCCTTTCTCGCTTGATGATGATTGTAACGAATTTCCGAAGTATCGGAAAAGATTTGGCACACGCTGTTTGAGGAAAGTAATTGGCCTAGTCAATATGACAGTCGCGCGAGGATCATGCAAAATACAAGAATACAGACTACAACCATACAATGTGTGTGGCACAAGCAATCGGGGACGGCAATTTACATTACGCAAATACACGATGTGATACGATTATACTTACGTACATAACAATACATTATTACAGAACAAATGCCCCGTAATAGCCTAATGGACTACGCTTTTTAACACTTCAAATCTTTATAAGTGAATATCAAGTTTATGTCACAGAGAAAACCTTATTTCATAACAAAATTTAAAGAGCAAATAGATGAAGATGACACAAAAAGATATGGAAATAGATCCTTGTTAGACCGAATAGAGAAAATGTGTGAAGAAACTGATTAACAAATCCAGGGAGGCTTGATACGAAAGAATAACTCTTGAGAAAAAGAAAACTCGTGTTTGCAAGTATAAGCGCGTTCATAATGCGTTTTACTGAGAGCCGAATTAGTAACCATCTCACTCATAACTTAAAATCATAACGAAAGATTGGCATACGTAAAGGTAACGCAAATGAATTTTGATCGTTAATAATACAGTAAATAATTAAGAATGAAATATATAAATATACATTTTCACAGTTTTATAAATAGATGTGAAAAAATCGAATCCTGTATACATTTTTAAAATATATGTTTAACACTGTAATTTAATAATTAGATTTACTAAATGTATAGCGTAGAGAGTGGACTCGCCCGTCCTGCACAACAACTGTAGATATATGTTGCAAAAGAAATATGCATCCTATCGTATACTCGTAAAACGCATAGCACATTTGTCTGTATTACGAATAGTATTAAGAATACGCTTAAAGAGTGGAATATATCGATACACACGATAAACATGGTGTATGATAAAGGGACAATAACTTCAGACGAGAAAGCATTGTAAACTTTCCTCTGTTTATCATTTCAAGGAAAATTCTTCATGAGTGTCATCGATTATCCATTCTTTAGGAATTTGCTTTGAATTCTGAAGCAATGGCGCTTTCTTATGAAAAATGTAACAGGAGCGATAGTAAATCTTGGTGGTGTTGTGTTTGACTGCCTGCATTTTTAAATCAGCAGAATGGAAAACGAGGGTGGACTTTAAAACAAGACACGGTGCACTTAAAGCCTGCATTATTAAATGATACCTGCGACTACACTCGGCCGTATAAGCGTGTAGAGCGAAAGCTACACGGTCCGTGTATCAGTAATACCGTCCTTCTCAGGGGTTACTTTCGAAGGACGCATATACACATAGAAAAGTCCTAGTATTGTTCCGGTTTATGTCCCCTCTAATAATAGGGAAGTCTTGGGTACCAAGTTAAACTTTCTGCGAAGCTTTCACGGCTATGTCCTTGATAACGTGACAAAAAGGGTAAGAGCGTTTTCTTACCAAATGTTTGCTTCCAAAGCGACAACAACGTTTTAATTATACTCATAGTCGTTCCAACATTTATAATTTTGGAGTAAATCCCAAGGATCTTTTTACTTATATTTTTATGTATTTACAGCGCATGAAACAGCAATTCAATGCTACACCAATTATAACTGTTACAAGATGCCGAATAAAATTCCAGTTCTTAATATAAATTCTAAACAGAAATACAGAACCAAAAAGAATAAACGGAAAAATTCGTTTTCACAATATAAATTGCCTGCGTTAAATTATTGCTCCTTTTGTATGGCCAGCAATTCAAGCTATATCATCTTCGTATCGTCTTTATATTCTGGTTGTTACCTGATGAAAGTCGAGTCTGCAGCAGGACTGGAGGGTCTCGGAGAGGAACTCGCGGTGGAGGCGGTATTGGTCTCGTCTACGTCCATCATCATTCATACCTACTACAACGGGTCAATGTGAACGTCGAGAATGATAAGGATTACTACAACAACGATAACGATGACGACGACGGCAACGTCTTGGAAAGCGTATGCAAGATGTGGCTGATCCGCCGAACCGATCAGCCACTCAACATCCGATCTCGCGGGGAGGCAGAAACCATAAAGTTAGGGAGTTTGACGAAGGGTTGGGGGGTTGGTTTCATGCGCCCGTCCGCGAGCGCGGGCTTACGGGAAACAACTGACAAACGACGTTACCCCCACCGCTATACACCAATGTCGGGCGCCTGCAAACCTGCGCCTCTGACACCTGCCATGCAGGAATGGTGGTATCACGCAGGCGCTTGGCTATACCCGTTGTATACTCATGAAATCGAAGAACGATATAGGTATAAAGCGCACGAAACGGAAGAGCATAAAGTAACGTTTGACCGATGATGAGTCTATGTCAAATTGATAAAGATGAGAAGTGTAGATTCAGAAACTATATGGATGGACTATAAGTTAAATTTTATTTAAACATAACCGATTTCACTTTATCAAACGAGGAGTGAAATGTAGCTGTTATGTATAATCAAAAAAATTCGTCACTTAAGATTAAATAATATTAATTGATATTTAAGCAGATCGAAGTTATTGTTTTACGTAAAATATAGGGATTATGTGGGAGGAAATAAACACGCGGATAAAGATTTTTTGAAATTTTAATTTGACCAGATATAAATTCCAAGCAATCTTCATACATCTGACACCGTTTTTTCTTTTGAGGAATGATAATGGCGTGCGAACGTTTCTCCCACAAGCAGTGGAAAAACCAAAGATGCTTCTGCATAAACCTAATAATATAAATATGTAATCAACTGAATTTTTTTTCCTATATTAAAAAAATATATATATGTCCATTTTCATCATGATGCTTACTTTAACGGGTTTCGCATCTTTGCGAATTTTACCCCAAGAAATTGCTTCATCGGGGCAAGCCCCGCTGTCACTGCCATCAAATTCAGATGCAGTATTTAAAAATACTGCATAGTCAGCACCATTTCTCTGTAAGAAAATGACTTGTTAACTAAACCATTCATATTTCTATCTGATATCTTCTCACCATTAAATTTGCATTACAAATGTGGTGTTTTATGACACCACCACCAATGATAATCATCCCGCTATTTACTGCTTTCATAGCCATGGTGTTCAACCGTCTAAGATCTATGGTAACATAGATAATGGTAACATGGTAACATATACATGCATTAGCAAATGTATATGTCTATATCACTTTGTACACCAACAGACTGTGAGCCGTCATACCTGATAATATATCTATAATCAGGCCTGGATTTTTAAAAGAATGAAAATACATCATATCCCCCAAACTACCGTCCGTCAATGCTGGACTAAAAACTGGAATTTTATTTTTTGCTGCCCAGTAATAAATAGAATCTGTATTATCAATTTCTTCCCCTAGTCTTGCTATTACCTTAGATGGGGTCCAGAGCGTACCCTAAAGTTTTAATATATAAAAATATATTACGGATATTATGTACAATAATTTGCATTGAATCATGAATTTTTATACTTTTTCCTTTTGTTCTGCTAACATGGTATCAAGCCTAGGCATAATCCAGTCTTCAAACATACAATAATTATCATTCGGTACTAACAGATTTCCTATTCTGTTTATACCCATTTCTCTCAGATGTTTTCCATCCAAATTAAATTTCCCTATATATGTTGGGGCTAGACATTTTATTAAATCTTCCTCAACTCCACCTGCTGTAGTAACGATACAATCCACCTATAAAATATATTGCAAAAGATAATAACCTATCATCTTATTTACATATTTGTTTCAGCAATGCAAACTAACCATTCTATGCTGTACAAGAAAACGTATGGTATCTCTAATTCCACAAGATGCCATATTAGATGTGTATCCTAAAAATATGGTACAAGAAGATTTTCTTCTAATAAATTCATCGTCCTCTAGCACATCGAGTTGATCATCCTTAAGTGGTATATTTCTAGCTTTTAGCATATGTTGAATTTCTTCTATTGCCAATCCAAAATTTGTTGCTTGAAAGCCGCAGTGTTTGTATGCATTAAATAAAGCATGATAATCAATTCCACGGTTCCAGTCATAACCTAAAAAGGCATTATTGCTTTCGTACATTTAAAGGAACGAAGACAATAAAAGTGATATCGTAAATAAAGATTTAACACCTTTCACTGTAGGAGCACCAGCAGGAAGAGGAGAGCTATGTACTAACACAGCATACTTAAGCATTTCTGGTATTTCATCACGGGAATCTTCTTGCGCGTCATCCATTTTTTAAATTATATATGAATTTTTTAATTTTTTTATGATATAGTCAATTATTAATACACGTTTCTACTCTTGACACAATTTTTATAGAAAAATACAATTTTATATCTGTGATTGAATATTTTATCTGTGTATAATGTACTTTAATGCATGGAATTTGAGATAATTATAAGCCGGTAATTAATACTAGAATTATAAATAGCACGTTTGTTTAGTTATATCAGTTTTTAATTTAGTTGCAACGTTGAACTTTATGCAAACTGTCAACCACTGTACTATACACGTGATTCATATCAGGGATACACAGAACACGTTACGCCTGCTTTTACAAGAATGAACATAGAATGTAAAGGCATAAAAACAAATATTACCAACGTGACTGAAATGGTACATATCAAATCTAATTGTCAAGAAGTATTACAAATCTCTATTGTGATCTATCAATTATTCACTGTTACTAATCACATATTAGAATCAAATAATAATATTTTACTATTATAGGGATAAAAATCATCTTCTTAAAATAGGAACGTTTTTTTGTCAAACTTTCTACATACGTTTGAAAAAATGTATGGATACTTATGTTACTCGAATTGTAAGAAATTACAATTGTCTGTCACTATATCAACTAATGATATATCCCTTTTACTTTTTCGTCCCTAGATATTGGCAAGCCTAATTCTGCGATTGGCGGAAAGTACACCCAATAGGGACATGGGTATGTATTTGTATATAATACGAATTTAAAGTCTTAACGGTCGGTTGTGTTTCATATGCGTCTGTCGTTCCTTTTCGTTTATATTCGGAATTTCGGAAAAAGTCGGGTAAATATAAGGAACAACGTACGACCGTAACTTTATTTAACGAATATAATAGTTTTTCTTAAATTTATTTGGAAATCGACGGAAAGAATGGCCGATTTACCTAAATGGGAACCGACAGTACAGAAGACTAATGTAAAACTCAGAAGCGTGTTCGCACAACTTCATAAAATATGGGAAGAAGTTGGATTTACTGAAGACGCTCAGTCGATGTATTGTGAGCAGGCTTATAATCACATCAACGATTTACTCAACGATATGCTCGCGGAGTCGATGCAAAGGAAGGAGGCGTTATTGAAAAATGCTAAGCATTTGATGGAGCAGTTAGGCGTTCTATGCAAGGAATTAGGAACGCAGGTAACGACAACGGGATATGAGCATTTGTCATTAAGGGAAGTAGAAGAGACTCTTCACAATGACTTAAATAAATTACAACATCTGAAGGAACAACGTCTAACACATTTTAAAGAACTGTTAGCCAAGGAACGGATTATTTGTAAGAATATGGGAACCCAGCCAATCGGTATAGATTCGCATTTACCTTCTGAAGAGGAGCTTAATAATTTTAAATTTTACTTAGAAAAGCAAGAGGCAGAAAAAAACCGTTTGGAAATCATTTTTAAAGATATGCGACGGTCCATAATCAAAATGATGGGTGACTTGGGTATTCTGCCATCTCTAAATTTTGAACATTTAATTTGTAATGAACCAGAAAATTTTGCGTTCACTACCTCCAACATGACAAAATTAAGGGAACTTCGTGATCAGTACAAAGAACAGCTGGAGGAGGCAGAGCAACATGTAAAGGAAATGAGAGCTGAATTAATCGCCTTATGGAAATATCTCAACGAACCTCAACACATTTGTCAATCTTTTTTGGATAGTTATTCTGGTTGCAGCATGGCCACAGTAAATGCTTTGAGCGCAGAACTGGAACGATGCAAAGAAAAGAGGAGAGGAAACATTGCAAAATATGTAGCTCATGTAAGAGATCAATTGGTAAAGCTCTGGGATTTGTGCAAGTATAGTGAAGATCAAAGAAGACAATTTATTCACTTTAATTCTATTACATATACGGAGGATCTGCTTATGTTGCACGAACTAGAAGTAGAGAAAGTACAAAAATTTTATGATGTTAATAAGCCCATTTTTGACCTCTTGAATGAACGTGAGAATCTTTGGATAAAAATGAAAGAGTTAGTGCAACGTGCAGACAATCCAGATCGTTTTTACAATCGTGGTGGTCAGCTGCTGATGGAGGAAAAAGAACGTAAGAAGATCCAGAAGCAATTACCGAAAATTGAAGAGCAACTGAAGGAATACATAAGGGAGTATGAAAATACGCATGGCGAAACATTTACTGTGAATGGTATGTCAATAGAGGATTTATTGATAGAATCTTGGGAAAATTTCAATGAAGAAAAAGAAATAATAAAGAAGGCTCGAAAGGAAGCAAAGGACAAATCTACAAAGAAAACACCATTAAGTACTTCTAAACGGACACCGATTGCATTGAATATTCGTCAACATAACACAATTGTAACATCAAAAAGAAAGTTGTCCTTTAATCCTTCACCAAACACTTCCATGAAACGAAAACACATAAGTTCCACTCAAAACCGTCAAATAGTAAGTGGTTCCAAAATTAGAAGAAGTGGAAGAGTCACCAAGAGAATTATCCAGAGTGGAAGTAAAACGCCGAAGAGTTCTCAGAAGAAACAGAACCATATGTCTCATAGTTCAACCACCACAGATTCAACATATAGTCAATTTCAAGAACATTTGGATGTTAGAACAGAATTACGCAGTTCCTTATTACCTGAACAAGTATTGAAAAATGCAAATAAAACTAGAGTAAAGACACCAGTACGAACACCTGCTAAGCCGCTGCGGAAACACTTGCTATTGACCCCAACCTACAAAGGAACACCTAAGTTGTCACAATCGCAATCTACTAATGGAACACCTCGTGGTAGTGCAGGAAAAACTGAAAGGACTAAACTAGCTGCAGCTCCATCCGTTTTACCAATCATCTTCTAGGAATCTAAAGAGCGGATAAACTTGTGAGATAAAACATATCGATTAATAGATAGGGAATGGTGAAATGTATATATATATATTTTTTTTAAATATTATATGCTTGTTACTAATGATAAGTTAGGGGAACAAATTATTCTAATAACATAGCGTCCAATTGTTTGAAGTAATACTTATGCAGATTATCTATAATCGGTAGCACCACATAATATTCATAAAGCGAGAAAAAGAAAAATAATTTTATATTATTTCTTGATATATATATTGATATATTTCCGTCAGCGTCTTTCATTATTTAATGTTTAAATTAAAACACCTAAGTTTATGTAGTTGTCGCACTATATTATTAAGAAATAAAAATTACGTTTTATAAAAAAGGGAAAATAGTCATTTATTATTTAACACAAGGGAATGATGCTATAAATGGATACGAATTCGTATGTAAGTGACTGCGGTCGATGCACCGGATACTGGAATAATACTGCCGAGAGCTCCTGTTCGGTGCATTCCGAATATTTCATTTCAATTTCCTTGTGTCACATATTTCTCGTATATTGTGTACTGTTAACGCATGTTCAAATATTATTCATTCATATTTATCCTGAATTCCATTCCGAGGCACGATAGAAAATAATATTATGAGTCTATCGATGGCGCGGATTACGTACACGCATACCAGCATGCAACATTACACATTCATGAACATAGCGGTAGCCATTGTCGTTTACCAGTGCTAGATGCCAACGAACATTACGATCGTATATTTCCCTTGTTGTACGCGACGTTACCGAGCTATTCCTATTTTTTCAATTTGATGACCCGATAAATCGTTAAGAGATAAAAATGGGCGACGTTAAATCCTTCTTTCATCAGTGGTGCGCAAAAAATGCCAAAGAACCGCAATTCGACGTACGGCTAACAGGTAATGTTATTTGACGGTGATACCCTCGAATTTGAAATTTGACGTTCTCCTCATTTTTAGGTCCAAAACATCGACAGCGATTTCTATGTGAGCTGCGTGTAAACGGCTTTGATTACGTCGGTGCTGGAAATTCGACTAATAAAAAGGACGCACAAGGAAATGCAGCTAAGGATTATGTTAATTATTTGGTTCGCACAGGCCACGTAAACGTGAACGATGTTCCAAAAGACAGCAGTATTATTACGCCACAGACATCAGATCAAGTTGTTGTAAAAACGGAAAATACCACTCCTGTGAAATCGGTGTTTCAAGATGGCTTAGGACCAAATGACATTGGCCGTGCATATCGGCCATACAATGAACACGGTCAGGGTGATTATACATATATAGATAGGATAGCCGATCAGAAAAGGTTGGAGGATGCGGAAGATGTTGACATAAATTCTGGGATCCATGGAAATTGGACTATAGAGAATGCTAAATCAAAACTTCATCAATTTATGCAAACTAATAAAATAAATGCTGATTACAAGTATACGCCGGTTGGCCCAGATCATACAAGGTACGGAATGCTTCAATGTAGCCCTTTGATCGCACATTGGATTGGATTTGTGCCTATGTCCTCATGATATAATACGTGCAGTCATATGTTGCGATAATGTCCATGGCAAGGCATACCAAAGTACACTGATTTTCACACCATTTGAAATTGAACAAGATCATTCTAGAGTAAATTATCTATTTACATATAAATCTGGTGCAAGAGAGAAATGTCTATCTCTCTTGCGCTCAGATGAGGATAAAGTAGAGCCAAAACTTTTATTGAAGTGATTCAATAATGGTCTTGGTGCAGTTACTCGCAAGAACTTTGTTTGATATACTCCATTGTGGTCTTGGATAATTTCGGATGGTAAGTCAAAATTTATTAAGGTGATCATTGTTTGCATATTCAACATACTATGCACAAAAACTGTTTTCTAATGTTAGACATGAATTTTATAGGAGCTTTATGGCTGAAATGTCCATTTATGTACGACAGCTTGGAAGAAGTATGTTTCAAAGTATCTTTTCTATGAAACATGAATATTATAGATGTTTAATATTAACAAATATTTAGGTATTACTGGCCGTGAAACTGGGTCTAATAAACAAACGGCGTCAAAAAGTTGTGCGCTATCCATTGTTCGACAGCTTTACCATCTTGGCGTTATAGAGGCATTCAGTGGGACATTGAAAAAAAATAAAGATGCGGAGCAAATAAAACCATATCCAGTTAAAATATCTGCGGAATTGGAGAGTCAAATACGCGACGTTCTGATAAGTTTGGACATAAAACCAATCAACATTAAACAACCACAGGTGCAGCTTATATACTTATAATATTTTAAGGTATGAGAGTCTTCTTAAGCTTAAACATGTAAATGCTTATACACCATTTATATTGTAGGCCTCTAGTTCGGCAGAATATATTAAGACGGAAGACAATAACCAAATGGCAAATGGTATATCATTATTAACAAATCAAGTTTTAGACGATTTTCTACTCTCTGTTCCACAACCTGCTGGAGTCGTAAGCTGGTCTCCACCTCAAGCCAATTGGAATCCATGGACAGGCTGTAACATAGATGAGGGGCCATTAGCAACAATATCATTAGATACATTATCCGAAGACTTGATGCATGAACAACGAGAAAAATTACAACAAAATGCAGCGTTACAAAGCAGTATAAAAGCCAGATCAGAGTTGCCAGTATTATCTATGAAGAATGAAATTATGAATGCAATCAATGAGAACCCAATAATCATCATCAAAGGAAATACGGGCTGTGGCAAAACCACACAAGTTTGCCAATTTATTTTGGACGATTACATAGCATCGGGACAGGGTGCATTTTGTAGCATTGCAGTTACACAACCTAGAAGAATCTCGGCTGTATCTGTGGCTGATAGAGTAGCGATTGAACGGTGCGAGAATTTAGGACAATCAGTTGGTTACTCCGTGCGATTTGAATCCTGCTTACCAAGACCTTACGGATCCATAATGTTTTGCACTGTTGGTGTGTTTCTTAGAAAATTAGAAGGTGGCCTTAGAGGAGTGTCTCATGTTATAGTTGATGAAATTCACGAAAGAGATGTTAACTCAGATTTTGTTATGGTTATACTTCGTGACATGATTCACATATATCCTGACTTACGAATTATTTTGATGTCAGCTACAATAGATACTACTCTATTTAGCAATTACTTCAATAATTGCCCAGTGATAGAAATTTCTGGTAGGGCATTTCCCGTGCAGGAATATTTTTTGGAAGATTGCATACAGTTAACAAATTTTGTTCCGCCTATGGATTCGAAGAAACGGAAAAATCGCGATTCGGACGATCTACCAACGGATGTAGAGCCGGAAGAAAATTTTAACAAAATTATTGGCCCGGATTATTCTATACAAACAAAAAACGCAATAGCTCAGTTGACTGAAAAAGAGATAAGTTTTGAGCTCATAGAGGCTCTCCTACAGTACATTAAGGGTCAAGGCATCGATGGAGCGGTATTAGTCTTTCTACCCGGTTGGAATTTGATATTTGCATTGATGAAACACATGCAACAGCATCCTCTCTTTGGCGGATCGAGCTACGTTATTATACCGCTGCATTCTCAGTTACCTAGGGAAGATCAGCGTAAAGTATTTGATTCGGTTCCTCCTGGTACCACGAAGATTATCTTGGCCACCAACATTGCGGAAACCTCAATAACGATTAACGATGTTGTCTACGTAATAGATTCCTGCAAGGCCAAAATGAAACTCTTTACCTCTCACAACAACATGACCAATTACGCGACTGTTTGGGCCAGTAAAACTAATTTGGAGCAGCGCAAAGGACGAGCTGGTCGTGTCAGACCTGGATTCTGCTTTCATCTCTGTTCCAGAGCACGTTACAATAAAATGGATGAGCATATGACACCGGAAATGTTCAGAACGCCTTTGCATGAATTAGCATTGAGTATCAAGCTTCTGAGACTAGGAAATATCGGCAAATTTTTGTCAAAAGCGATAGAACCACCACCCATCGATGCCGTGATCGAAGCCGAAGTCATGTTGCGAGGTAATAAAAGTTATTGTATTTACGTTGAATAACGATAATACAGAGCATATACTGACAGCACTGTTTTTTGCAGAGATGAAGTGCTTAGACAAAAACGACGAATTAACGCCTCTCGGAAAAATATTGGCACGGCTGCCCATCGAGCCGTGTTTGGGCAAGATGATGATATTAGGCTGTATATTCCGCGTCGGCGATGCTCTCTCGACGATGGCCGCTAATAGCACAACATTCCCAGAGGTATACAATATGGGGCCGGACATGAGAAGATTGTCGGCTCAGCAGAAGTGGTTCGCCGGTGCAAGATACAGCGATCATGTGGCGATGTTACACGCTTTTCAAGCCTGGGAGGAAGCGAGAGGCGGCGGAGAATATGCCGAACAAGCGTTCTGCGACTCGAAAAACTTAAGTTTGCCCACATTGAGAGTTACGTGGGAAGCAAAGGTACCTACCTTGGAGCCTGACTTGAACCGATCTAAGCTCGATCGAGCCTATTGATTAAAATGAACACTCGCTTTTCCAGAATCAGCTTCAGGCACTGCTACAGAGCGCCGGCTTTCCCGAAGAGACCCTCTGTCCGGCGCCTCTAAATTACCAAGCTGGTGCTGACGTTCGCCTTGACACCATTACTGCCTTGCTGTGCATGGGACTTTATCCGAATGTCTGTTACCACAAAGAGAAGAGAAAGGTCCTGACCACGGAGTCCAAGGCGGCACTGATACACAAAACCTCTGTCAATTGCAGTAATTTTGTGCAGAATTTTCCATTTCCCTTTTTCGTATTCGGAGAAAAGGTAAACACGCACGTCTCTACGATCGTATCTATTTTCGATTGTAATATACTCGAGCATCATATTTATGCAGCTGTATAAATTAAAACTAATATCACGTATCATTAGATCCGTACGAGGGCAGTATCGTGCAAACAGATGACAATGGTTTCGCCAATACACTTGCTATTATTCGGTTCGCGAAAAGTCGATTACATGGATGGTCTAGTCAGGCTAGACAACTGGATAAACTTGGAAATGAATCCAGAGCATGCAGCCTTGATTGTGGCCCTACGACCCGCACTGGAGAGCCTTGTGGTAAGAGCTGCGAAAGATCCAGAGTCTATTTTGGAGCTTAGTCCAACGGAAGATAAGGTGAGATACTTATGTCGGGTTATTCAAAATCCATGTGAATAATCAGGAGAAATTGATCGAGCGTTGATTTTTCTCAGGTACTGAATGTAATTAAATCGCTGTGCGGCATGAATGCCGGTCGTTTCGAGTTGGAGCAGATTACAGGCGGCAGTTACCAGTCGCGAAGACCCCCAAGAGGCCACGTTACTGGCTTTCAAGGGGACAGTGGACCTCCGTCGAAGATGTTACGAGGAAACGTTGGGTATCGTGGAGCATCTCGCGGGTACGGGGGTTATAATAATTACGGAGGAGACAGAGGCTATGGATACAGAGGATATGCAGGAGGTGGAAGAGGAGGAAACTGGGGCAGAGGGGGTTTTAGGGGTCGATACTAAATTCAACAAGCTCTCGTTAATTCCCAATTTTATTCAAAACTGATTTCTGTTGCTATATTACCGCAGGTCAAAGAAATCCGATCAAAAGTAAAATATGTCCTTGCACCATAATACACTTTTTGCATCTACTTTGCATCTTCGATTATGATTTTCATCGAGTTCAACGAAATTAGCCAGAGTAATAGGTCAATGAAGCATGACCGTAGTTATAGGCGTTGGTATCTAGTCGATTACAATATGTATAAAAAAAACTCATAGCTCAAAAGAACAATTATGCAACCTTATTAATATTGTGGTTATGCTTGTGTAGATATTGACCTATTAAATCACTAAATTTCATTGAAGTTTGTGAGAGCCGTGATCGTAGATCTTGTTAGTTTTTGCATTCTAATGTATTTTTTTTTTTGAATATACTCAGTGTACGAGGATAATGTCAATAAAGCATTACAAACTAGACTATTCTGACTCTTATGTACTTTTTTTTACGAACATTCTTTACGCAGAGATACGTCACACGTTTTAGTATATGCATATACGTGTACCTTGAGTTATTTAAAAAATCCTAAAGTAGAAATCTAAAATGATCAATCAGAGATAGAAGGGACAATACGTTTCATATAACGAAACACGGTCAAAAAAACAAATTAATAGCAGAGCCATCTGACAAACGTGGTAGAAGGTTGGACGTGAAGTTTTCGTACCCGTAGATTCGTGGATCCATTTGTGAACGTAGAGTGGGATTGTACTTAGTATAGCACCTGGCTACACGTCGGTATAAAGTGCATAAAAATGGCGATGATACTCCAATAAAGACGATCGTCAACAGAGTTGACAGCGAAAGGCAAATTGGCAAACGTCACATGTTATGTCGTAATGTACGAAAGATGTTCCTTCTAGTCCGTACTACCGCGATGCGCTTCGTATAATCGGATAGTGCTCTGTCGAAGGTGATAGTGCAAAGAAACGGATCGAAAAAAAAGAGGCGCCCCGGAGAATCAGTGGTTGTAAAACGTCACAAGTCATAACACGGAACGGGCCACTTCAAGGCAAGACGTTCCACCTCATTCGAGGGAACCCGATATGAGCAATACGTAAAAATAATGATAACGCAATGAGCAAAAGTCACGGGGTCCGGAGGATTTGCGATCCGGAGTCGCAGTGACCCGATTACTTTAGCTTCGTACAAGTTTAATGCTTGCATCTTGTAATTGTACATAGGTGCAAGGTTATGTGCAGTTATGCATCTGACGTTCGGTCGTGCAACGAATGTTGCTGATCAAGGCAGATCATTTGAATTCATTTGGCTGATAGCTCGGTGGAATGGCCTCTCGCTTGTGTGAAAAAAGTGTGATTTGTGTTCTTTTAATGACGTTCCATCCTTGGGCTTTCGTTTAACCTGCCTGTGAACGGTGCTTGCAATAAAGTCGAAATATCACATTCACAGTTGAGTAGTGTAACGATTGTTCCTATTTAATCTATCGTCGCGATAAAGAACAATCGTTATCCTTAATAATGAATGTAACGAGACCTTTCGTTCTTGTCATCATTTTGCAATGGTGCAATTTTGATACATCATTTTTATTTTGCAATATTCACTTTCTATTTGGCAATGCTCCCGAATAATGCCAGTAGTGTATATGCTATAGCATGGTATTAAAAAAAGATTTGCTTAGTACATTTACTCACGATTTTTTATACTTAACTGCCTTTTGTAGACGTAATAGATTTAATAAACATTGCATTTATATCTTACAGGGGAAATAAATGAATGAAATAGAAATGGATCAGGAAACAGTGTATGGAACACATGAAGACAGTCATGTTGTCATGTCAGAGAAAGTGCAATCTCTGGCAGGCAGCATTTATCAGGAGTTTGAAAAAATGATAGCAAGATATGATGAAGATGTTGTTAAAGACCTAATGCCGCTTCTAGTCAATGTTTTAGAATGTTTGGATATATCGTATACTGAGAATCAAGAAAGGGAGGTAGAATTAGAATTACTGAGGGAGGATAATGAACAACTTGTGACGCAATATGAACGAGAAAAGCAATTAAGAAAAACATCAGATCAGGTAACATTGATATGCAGCTTACATGATCATTTTTATTCTATTTTGAATATAAAGTACTGTTTAACTATGAACGGAACATAATCCATTTTTTCTTATCTAGAAATTATTAGAACTTGAAGATGTTGCAGAGGATGAAAGGAAAGAACTATTATCCAAGATTGATAGTTTGGAATCAATTGTAAGGATGCTGGAATTAAAGACGAAGAATTCACATGATCACGGTACAATTGGCTATGGCTCTTGCAGCTCATCCATTCGTAGAACATCCCTTTACAGTAGAGTAGAATGTTTTTTTTTTGTTTTATGTTGATCATGGTGCTTCCTGGAATGTGGTATACCTTTTTATGGTCTTATTGGAATGTGTATATTATGCATGATTGTTTCTGTGTACGCATTGGGTATTTTTTGTTTTGGGTATATAATATAAAATGGGATTTTTGTTATGTTATAAATTATTTGAATCTTTTATATAAATTACTTTTGTTTGCATCAAATAATATTTTTATTTTAGTATGTTCTTTCTTATCCTGTAGAAAAACTATTGTTATTTATTCTTACTAAGAATCCTCCAAAAATATTTATAAATATCTTATTATAATTGATGTTAATATTATCCAATTAATGTAACCATTAGATTATAAAATGTATATTTTTATTTTCATGGAATATTTGATGATAAACTTTTATTGATGAGCTTCTGGTGAACCTTTGATCATTGTAGAGCATGAACATGATAAAGACACTGCTTATCTTTTGCCCTTTAGTTGTTCGCCTGGAAGAGAAGGAAGCTGAATTAAAACGAGAATATTCTCGTCTACATGACAGATATACAGAATTATTTAAGACACACATGGATTACATGGAAAGAACAAAGATGTTAGTGGGAAGCACGGAAAGATTAGAAAATGCAACTGGTGGCCGTGGCCCAGCTAGACTACCTTCACTTGGGTTAGCACATATGTCCCGTAGTTCTGGTCCATTGAGTTATGGCTTCCAGAGTTTAGAAGCTAGCATAAATGCTGAAGATACGCAAGAAGGAAGTCCTCCAAATGTCGCAAATTTAAGAACCGAAATGTTGGACAGTAGTAGTGAGGCTGCTATAGAGACTTCTGATAAGAGTCAATTAACAGATCAACCAGTGCAAGAAAATAAAACAACAGCTATCTCAAGACGTACGTGATTTGAATTGATTATCAATTAATCTGTTTAATAGTTCAAATGTATATGGATTATTTGTCTTGCATACAGATGAAAGTCCTGAAACTGAAATACCGCCACCATTGATGACACCGACATCACCAACCTGTGCTGAAAAATTGGCCACTACACCCAGTGGAAGAAGTAGAACGGAAAGAGAGCAGAGAAGTGGAAATACATTGTATCAAGAACTTAGTTTTCAGGATGCTGATGCTTTAGGCGAAATGGATGAGGGAGCAGATATCACCGGTAGTATTTTAAACAAGATTAAAAATATACATTTAGTAATACCTCGTGACTAAATCCACATTTCTGTGTTATTAGGAAGTTGGGTTCATCCTGGAGAGTATGCATCGTCAGGTACGTTTCATATCTACCCCAAAATTCGTGTGGGTGTGCGTTTCAGTATTAATTGGTTCTGTGAGTTCTAATTCTATATACAGATAGCAAATAAAACATTGTATGGAGCATAAATGTTTGGACATAATTATGTGATTTTCTGATTTTACTGTCATAGGAATTACTATGTAATTCAATGTTACTAATAGATTGTGGAAATTTATTTTTGTGTGTGAATTGATTTGACATTTTATTCTACATCATTCATCATTGTGGAAAATGTTCCACGATTGTCAGGATGTATATGGTTTAGAATTCTAAGAATTAATAATTTTGGTTGGTATTACGTTCAATACTGACTAAAAATATTTAAATTTCATATAATGTTGTATTAACTAATATACATATATATGTATACATATATGTTTCATTGATTGGCTTCTCACCTGTGCTGGTTCCTGTTGCATCTTGAATAAACAATTGCATGATATCAATAACCAACAATGCAGTGAATGACAACTTCTTTGGTAAGATATTTCTCGCTCGTAATCTTATCATCATGCTCACAATTATTCTACTACCATTCACTTTTGATGGTATTCATATTAGGAGAAGTAATTTACGTATAGCTGTTAATGTATGTACATTCTTTAATTAATCATTAAAAGGTGTTACGTGGTTAATATAGTATTAAAATAACTGTGGTGATTTATATTAGACGTGGTATTTATTGCTTTCAGGAATGGGCAAAGAAGTGGAGAATCTTATTATGGAAAACAATGAACTTATGGCTACAAAGTAAGTTATTAACTAACTATATTGATACAGTATTTTCATTATAGTCATAAATACGATAATTTACATACATTTTTTAGGAATGCACTGAATATTGTCAAGGATGATTTGATTGTTAAAGTTGACGAATTAACAAGGTACAGCTACCATTTTTTAAAGATATATTTTTCTACATAAATGTATACAAATTAATAATAATAATAATAATAATAATAACACTGATATAGTGAACAAGAAATATTACGAGAAGAAGTCAGAGGTTTGCAGCAAGCTAGAGAGCGTTTAAGGCAGCGGGTTTCTGCCCTTGAAGAAGAACTTAAAAAGGTTAAAGAGGAGGCAGAAGCAGTAGCCAAAGCGACAAAAAGTGACGACGAAGAGGATGTACCACTAGCACAACGGAAGAGGTTTACTAGAGTGGAAATGGCCAGAGTGCTTATGGAGAGAAATCAATATAAGGAGAGATTCATGGAACTGCAGGAGGCTGTCAGATGGACTGAAATGATACGAGCTAGCAAGACTGATCCTTCCAGTATATCGGAGGGAAGAGGTTCAGTGTGGAAGTTGTTAGTATCAATTGTGCTAAATTAGTATAACAAAAATGCTAAATTAGTGTAACAAAAATGACGGTATGATTTTTTTTCCATAGTTTTAGCAACCTTTTCACAGCTACAGCAGATCGACGAGCATTGGTTAGAGGTCCACACACATTGCCCCACATTCGATATAGTGCCCCCACCAATCAAGTTGTTCCAGCACCACCCTTGGATGCAATGCGTAGACGTACGTTCAAAAGTCGCCATGACTTTCTCGACCAAGGAGACACCATGTGAGAAATCAATCAAATTTTATATATGCACTTAGATTAATTACTACAATTCGATATTGGAGCCTGCCTAAGGTCAATCAATTATATAAACAGACATATGTCTATCATGATGCTCTCTTTGACCAAATAATTTATTCAGCAATGTTGCCCTCGTTATTGCGAGGAAAAGGTTTTATCCCAGGTACAATTGTACTTGATATTTTTAAAATTTATTTTGATATTTCTCTATCAAAGCCATAATATCGTTTTATGGTTTGTATGAGGCAGAACATTGGTCTATCACAATTCCAGAGTACCTAGTTTGTATTGCACAGATTTTTTCAGATTAGAGTACTCTTTAGTCAATTGAGATCCAGAAAGTTTTGTCACTTTATTGAATTAGTATCAATTATTCTTATGAGATGTGAATCTTTTCAGAATAATTTAGTCTATCAATTGTTGACTTTATATATCTAATCGTTGCCAACAGATTATTGTTTCTTCGACTTACCACTGCCTAATAGAAAATGGTAGATATCAATTTTCTTTTACCAATGTTCACAAGAGGCAAAGTATTACAATAGGATTACAGTCACTTGCACAAATCAGCCATTTCTTGTTTCCGACGTATTCTTTCCTTCTACTATATACTCAATCTTATCTCTTATTGTCCATACACAAACAACATTGTAAATTGATCAGTTCTATTCAATTTCAATGTTCTTGCATCATGAATTGGGTAAATTATTTACTTTAAAGTGGTATTTGAAAAACAAGAATTTTGTAAATAAACGTTTGTACATCTTTTGGAGAGAGAAACATTATATGATCATCATTGATCAATAAATAAATGAAGTTTTGATTACGTTATAAACTTGGCTTTTATTTCACTCTTGTTACTGCGCTTTTGATATTTTGTTTGGGTTTTGTCCTTGCCTCTCCTTCATGGTGTTGTCAAGAGACTTCTGGTCTTTCTGGCTTTTGGTGGGGTGCTTATTGGCGAGCAGGTAAATGCGTTCTGCCCTACTTCTACCCTTCTGCTTTCCAATTTGAAGCAGTACCATATAATATGTTTAATAATGAATTTATTCAAAACATAAAACTGAAATTAATTCTTTGCTTAAGCCTAAAAGGATCGTGATTGAAGCTGTCAAGAAATCGTCATTTAAATGGATGGTTGAACAAACTACAAGCCCTGCAGTAAATTTACTAATTTCGAAATATATTTTTATTTAATAGTAATAATAGCCAGTGTAAACATTCTTTCAGATCTTCAGAAAAACTAGTGGCTAGACGTGCAAACGAACGAAGAGAACAATATCGTCAAGTTAGGGCACACGTGAGAAAGGAGGATGGTCGACTTCAAGCTTATGGATGGAGTTTACCAGGAAAACCCAGTGCTCCTGTCAGACAACCAGTTCCTGTGCCAGTGTATTGTAGACCATTGCAAGAGACAGAATCAGGAATGAAGGTATATTCAACAACATATATATTCGAAAATAGATGTTAATTCCGTATGTTTCGTTTAGATTTGGTGTGGCGCTGGTGTAAATGTTACTGGTGGTAAAACTCGAGACGGTGGGTGTATGGTTGGAGGAAGTGTATTTTACGCTGCCGAAGCACATGAGGTAAATGCCAATCCAAAAGCTGAAGCAGAAGATGCGGTCGATCATTTGGATAAAGAACTTCAGGATGGTGAACAATGGAGAGTAGAATCAGAACGTTTAGAACAACAACTTAGTTCCTTAGTTTGGATCTGCACATCTACACAGAAAATATCCAAAGTGACTGTAGTGGATGCTAATAATCCAGCAGACATCTTGGAGGTCTTTAACGTTTGTCCGGCACATTTACTTTGCATTGCAAGTATACCTGGAGCTAAGGAGAGCGATTATGCTCAATCTACAAATGAGGATTCAATCAGAACTACAAATGGTGTCAACAATAGTGAAAACAACGATAATGATTGCCATGAAGCTACGGTGAGCGAAAGTACAGGTCAGAATGATGATAAAAATCCTCAGGATGGAGAAGAGTCCATTGGAAACAATAAAGGGGAATCGTCAACTTCTTCAGAAGAGCCATCTAAGGACAATGTGGAAAAAACTGATGAAACCAATCAGAATGTTGTTGATCTACAGAGTCTGGAAAGTGTGGACAGTGAAACAGTAAATTTAGGAAAAGTACATTTTGTTAAGAGTACTTTGAATGTTCCGCCAGTGCAGTTAAGTGGAGAAGATTCAAACGAAGAGGGACAAAGTAACAATGTAAACGAAGATACACCTATCGAAAAGATGTCTTCGATACAACCGACTATGTGGTTAGGAGCCCAAAATGGTGCAGTATTTGTTCATTCAACCGTTGCCAAATGGTCGGTTTGTTTGCATTCGGTCAAACTGAAAGACGCTGCCTTGGCAATCGTGTACGTTATTTCAACATAAATAAAGAAATGATTAATTTTCAATAGATATCATTATTTTACAATTGTATTGTTTTATTTAGACATGTACAAGGCAGAGTTCTCGTTGCATTGGCCGATGGTACAGTGACATTATTCCGAAGGGGTGCAGATGGGCAATGGGATTTGTCTCAATATCACGTTATAACTTTGGGCACTCCGCAATACTCAATTAGATGTATGGCTGCCGTAAGTGGCAAAACGGTATGGTGTGGATACAGAAACAAGATACATGTAATAGATCCAGTTACAATGACACTAGAGGTAAAATATGTATATAAAATTCACAATAAAATACATTACATTTGTCTAACACTTGCCATTGAACAGTTTGCAATATAAACATATTTATATTTCAGTGTACCGTTGATGCTCATCCGCGGAAAGAATCTCAAGTAAGGCAACTGGCATGGTTAGGTGAAGGTGTTTGGGTTAGCATTAGGCTGGACTCAACATTAAGACTATATCATGCTCACACTTATCAACACCTTCAAGATGTTGATATTGAACCTTATGTTAGCAAAATGCTTGGGACTGGAAAACTTGGATTTTCTTTTGTGCGGATTACAGCTTTACTCATTTCTTCTAATAGATTATGGATTGGAACAGGAAATGGAGTCATTATTTCCGTACCTTTGTCGGAAAGTAAGTTACAAAATTGTTACTGTTTAGATTTTGAATTTTTAACCATAAGTAAATATTTCAGGTGCAGGCGGTTCAATGACGGTTTCAAGAGTGCAAACTGGAAGCGGCAAAGGAGATGCGCCAGGTGTTGGAGTTAGAATATTTGCATCTGAACGGAGTGTTACACCTGGTAGCTTCATACCTTATTGCAGTATGGCTCATGCCCAATTGAGTTTTCACGGACACAGAGATGCAGTTAAAATGTTTGTCGCTGTGCCTGGTAAGAACATGACAGACATTATAAAAGAAAAATAATAGTAAATATGGGAGGTGCATAGAAAGTAGAATAAGTTAAATAATATGAATAATATGAAGAAAGAACTGAAGAATTTCGAGGAAATTGACACAATATATAGGTCTCATTTTTTTTAAGCATCTAGCATATCCTCGAGTTCACATAAGATTGTCCCTCTGGTGTGTGTTAGGCATGATCTTTACCTTTACTGTGCATTGGTGACATAATCATTTCTCACATTTAACCATATACTTCAGCTTTTAAATTGTAACTCTCACAACATTACACTTTAAATTCCGACTAGTGGACTTTGTGCTTTTAAATATTTTTGCGTTCACAATGTATTTCTGTAGAACACTACTTTATATACTCTAATGTTTTTTATATACTCTACATATACAATTGTGTACTATACATGTAACTTTATATACTCTACATATACTATTTTAGGTCAGGGTGGACAGAGTGCTGCATCCGATGGGTCTCAGCCTGCCATGCTTGTCCTTTCAGGGGGAGAAGGTTACATTGATTTTAGAGTTGGTAAGTAATACGTGAGTGATGATAATTTTACTATTTATTTATTGTTACGAGAATATATACAATAATAATCTACATAGACATAAATACTCTCCTGCTTCTTCTTATAAACATTTGGACCTTTTCAAATCGATGCATTAAGAAAATATTAGTGAGAAGATACTTTTTTATAATCACATACAACCATAAAAATTCCAGTGGAAGAGGCAGAAGACGAGAGTGATGTGGCTACTCATCTTATTGTGTGGCAGCTGGTCAGGTATGCCCCCAGAGAGAAGCGATAAGCGATTAATGAAAGTTTCTCATAATGCACATTAACGTCACGCCAAGTAATGCAGCGTAAATCGCTCGATCAACAAACAAATCACATACTAACGAGATACAAACCCAATACTAACGTCTGTTCCATGCACGACATGAAATCAAACTAACAGCATTTTCATACGTAGATAGATATATCTAACCCGATACCCAATGAAGGGTATTCAATTCCGTACTATTCGAAAGTGATTAAGGGTTCATTACTCTACAATGGACTTTTTGGTGAAAAATGTGAAAGTCGAACAACGACATATTTGTGTATAGCACGAAGCGTCTCTGTCTAATCGCGGATCTTATTCACGCTTACTTACTTCTGAGCAACTATACACAATACATTGTCTGCTTCCTTTATTCTCTGGGGGTCGGGCATTTCCAGCTGTCATGCGTGGTGCTATACCGAAACGAGAACCGATACGCGCATTAATTATCGCGTAAATCCAGGAATGTCGACCAAAGATCGGAAAGGAGTCTTCATTATTGTTACAGGTGATGGGGAAGAAACGGAGGAGAGCATAGAGAGATCTAACGCAGCCGCTGTCGCGAACGCCGAGGAACACGGCGAACAGAGCCACCTTATAGTATGGCAGGTGCAATGTCCATTACCGGTGCCAATCAACGGCTAGCCTACGGACGTCTGAACATGCTCATCCCGGTGTACGATCGTGCGTTACGTGCATCGATGTACATCGATCGGCCAGCTTAGCTGACGCCCACACAGAAATTTTGCAAAGGGCACACGCCGATAATCGGAATCGATATCCGATTTGACGTATTTTTTGCGCAACCTATTTAGATACTAATTTGTATATATATGTATATACATATATATATATACATATATATATATATATATACATACATACATACATATATACATATATACACATACACCGATAATAGTGATTACGAAGTTAATGTCGACGATTAATAATAGCGAAGCGAGGTCATAGTATCCGAATCTCGGAAAGGCTAGAAATGGTTTTAGACATTCTATCAGAAGAGGAACGCGCAATGACTTCTTATCAGTGTAAGCAAATGGCACAGGTCCTTACTGACTGTGAACCCGCCAAGGAGGATTTTATATATGTAACGACGCTATTTAGAATCTCTTAACTTATGAACTTTCGCTTCTACATAAATCGAGTTACCGAAAGTAAGCATCCGAGGACGATGGAAATTTGCGGTTGCGTACGGATCGTGCACAATTTCTCGAGGAAGTCCCTTCTCACACGCCGATGCGGTTTCTGCGCTTCCGAGAAAAATTGCATTCTGCGAGTGTAGTGTTTGTCCAAACGTTGATTAACGATGGTGTCTATTAACGGTGGTTTACACAGAAATGGCGTACAATGGCGTTGATCCGTGTGATAAGTAAATAAGGGCATAGGGTGACTGCATTTTAGAAGCTGCCGCAACGTTTGCCACGTGATTACGATGATTTCTCTTAGTCGTTTTTAGTGAACGTTCGTTTTAACGGGAGACGATCATTTTTGGGTTAGCATCGTTTGTTATGCACCGAAAGGCAGAAAAAACGATCGATATACGGCCGAAATGATGGCGTAACGTTACCCCGGGTTTTAGTCGAAGAATGGAACTATTTTCCAAAGGTAGTCGAACTAACTCATCTAGATCATGTAGATCAACGTATATTTAATTTCCGATCATGAAATTTCACGAGACGTGTATACCTGATGGCACATTCTGCGACGGTCACGCGGTGTGGCCGATGAATATTGTAAATATCATACAATTGTTTATAATGACACGGTAGGCAAATAATTTAATAATTCCCTTCGAGCGTAATGGGCGAAGTTACTAACCGAGGAACCTCTTTCATTCTTTCTGCAACTTTATTTTCTATCACTACCTTACCAAAGATAAGGAATGATACGCTGTGTCGTTTATACGTGATTTGTAGTGAAGTGGCTGAAAATTGTGCGTTAGGCCGACGGCTGTCGCGAATAATTAACGAGGATTTCTTATTTGTGGGAAAAAAGGAGCCACCGAACTTGGAAGAGTTCACAGTTATGCGTTATGTTGGCAAATGTGTAAGACGCGTATAAGGGCTGCGCATCACCGTGCGAGCTCGCTTTTAATGTCGAGCTCGGAATTGTACCTGGCTCAAATGAAGCTGCAATAGTGTTAATAAAGAAAGTTGCAGAACACGATGCATTCGTTCCATGTTCCATCTCCTCCAAAAAAAGTGCGCAAAAATTCTCGATTGGTCTTGTAAGACATGGAATACGTTTTGCAAAACTTCAAATGATATTAATGACCGCTTGCAAGGGCGTTTTATTTTTTCCACGCGACGAATAAATGTTATTGTTCAACAAAGAACGATAGTGATAAATTACCTAATTCGATAGGGTTTCGAGTATCAAGATTGCATCCGACTTCCGTGGATGACTGTTACCGACATGCCTTTGACTAACTTCAACCAGATTCGCTTTCGAAAAGTGGCTAGTGATTTCCAATTCTATTTTCGCATAGCAAACTGAAGGCTTACAGGCATATCTTCGTACATGTTTATGCAATGGGAAATGAGGTTACAGAACGTTTTATAGAAAGGCATCAGAATATACCGAGTTAGGACTATAAGGTAAGCCAATGCGTACGATTCTCTTAAGACGAAGAATGAAGTAATATGAGAGGCTTTATCGCGATATATTATCGTGTGTCAAAATTGCATTATCGACAAAATGTATGGACACTTGGTCATACAATGTTCGCACACCCTTTGCGGTGCATCAAAATAATCTTTATCGCCGTTTTTCGGGTCGTTATTCAAATGGCCCGCGCGATAAAGTCGCGTATACGTGACCTTAGATAATGAAATTTATTCTTTTCAAAATACATAATTTTAAAGAAACGTCCTTCCCTCCGCGGGTGTCGCGCAAAAGTATCGTTTACTTCAAGAAACTATTTCGACTCTTACTTAAAAATGTCCTTACAACGGATACACCCTACGGTAATAACAAAGATCTTTCGATATCTCAAAGGAAGTAAAACTTCTAAAATCTCAAGAATACTACCCTTGAGTCATTCGCCGATAATCTTTCTCCGAACTTTAGCAATTCAGTTCTTAACGCACTTCCTACAGCGGAAATGCAACAAAGCGCTCTTCCATTTCTTTTACAGCTTCCACAAATCCTCGAAAAACCGGACCTTTGATTGCAATAAAAATGCAAAAAACGATAAATAATATTATTGCATAGGATCATCCGAACAAAAAGCATGCTTCAATATCGCGTACGATGATGGATAAAATCATATCTCTTCTCACAAGCGATCTAAATCAAATCTAGAATTAATATGCGACGATAAATAAATCAAAAGCGATCGGTATCCGTATCCAAAGATTCCCGTTGCAGAATTTCTATCCCCTCTTGAAGGAGGAGCGACTCCCGAAGGGCCGTGAAAAGGGTAGCGCGCTGTCCGGAGAATGTCGAAGAGCCTCTGGGGCCTTATCCAACTGGTTCGGATAGTTTCGCCGCGACTGCCGTCGCAAGTCAATGCGGCCCCACGTCGCTTCCTCCAATCGCTATTCCACGGGCCAGATAAAAGCCCGTTGTCATCGCGGCTGGACAGTTCTGGTTGCGCCGCGCTATCCGGTGCTACTCTATCCAGGAGATCCCAACCGGCCACTTCCGTGATATTCAAGAATCATTCGCCACGCGAGTACAGCCGCCGAGTACACTGCGACGAGATGGCCAACGCGAGAGATCCCGCTTCGGAGCAACTGAACGACTACAAGAAGAACATGAAGGTACGTATGGACCTTTCTGGTATGCGTGCCTCATGGCGGGTTCGCAATCACGGATAGTACAGAGCCGCCGGTAGATGATTGATTAAAACTCAAGAGTTTTTGGTTCGAGCAAAGGAAAGAAAAAAAGGAATACAAGAAGAGAGAGAGAGAGAGAGAGAGAGGGAGAGAGAGGAGGGGCGAGAAAGTTATTCTTGATGATATCGGTCATGGTGTGATCGTTACTCTTGTGCATTTAAAGCGTGTATAAACACCGATACATTATCGTATCTGACTTTTAAACTAGCTACGCTTGTCTCTTGCTCGATGAAAGCAACGAGGCTCAAAGTGCGCGACAAATCGTAAATGTCCGTGGAGGCTATTAAGCGAAGGCGTTTATTTCGTTTTTTACGTTTATTCCAATTTAGATACGAGTAATGATGCTGCTTGCCCTTTCTTTCGGAATATAGGAAAGTTTGATCTTAATTTTAATCGCTGACTGGATAGACTTTTAATTGTATAGCAGAAAAATGAACGCAGCATGAATTTCTAGGATTTGTTAGAATAACTTATGCTAATAAAAGCAGAGTACGGAGGTAAGTATACATCGAGCGGTAGTTAATACAGGCTGACGCACGAGAAGCTGTATGAGACGAACGAGAATGTTGTTAAAAAAATATATATCGAGTATAGCACATACCACGATAAATTTATCCTCTTTATAGCTATTAAGTAATCCATCATAATGGAAGGTAAATGTAAACAATCATTGCTGCGCTTATTCATCTGCCTGTTTACCGAGCCGCAGTCGCTGTTTAATTTTCGAAGTACATTGCTTACTTTACGTTGACAAGATCGCCGATACATCATACGTTTAATATATTATCCACTTATTCATTGTAATAATGACAATCATTATTGGCGTAGAATTGCACAATACAGCTGTCAGCTATTTTAAGAGTCATCTCGCATGTCGGATACGATTGCAATTTCGATGCTTCGATGCTCTTACACTTTATGCGACAAAAATAATATAAAACCGTCTAATACGGAGAAACGCATACTTCAAAGCCACGCCTGGTACTTCGCTCGATGGCAGATTCTTGATAGAATGAATCTCAGGTGCCTATACGTAATGCATCTATTCATTTGTGTAGCATATACGCGTATTCCACGGCATTGGAATTTTCCATCGTTAGATTCCATAATAGTTAGAAAGGGACAAAACCGTTTCATACATTAGACGACTTGCGATAGACTTACGGTTTATTAATTATTCTCGTCATTCGGAGCTGTATCGTACTTTGATAACGCTGTCGCTAAGTACCAACTTGCAGGCAGTTCAACACTTTATTTAGGAGGTGAACTAATGTAACCGTGGTAAATGTAAATTTTACTCCAAATGTAAATGAGCGTGGATAAACGCAATACGTTTATATCTAAACTGTACGTTGAAAATACTTTACGTATGTTAATGCAGTATGTTAACATTTAGATATGGGCTGAGCAGTTGCGTCTGAAAGGTTGTTTATGTTCGTATATATCGGGGAATGTCATAATTCAAACATAATATATAATGATTCCAGACATCAGGATTACGAGTCAGTTTGTCGTCCATGTTTCGAATTACATGCCAGCCTTTATGGTATAAAAAGTAAAAAGTGATAACTATAACATAAATAAATGGAAACTATAAGTTTTTCCATTTACTTTCTTCTGACATAATCTTTATTATTTGAGGCCTTATATCAGTAATGTTATTCTGTAATTTTTAAGCCTAAGATGATATAGTGCATTCCAGAGATATTGCCGAACAGCAGCTTATTATCAGTGGAACTCACTAAGTAAAGCAAAAGTGATTCGTCAAAGGCGTCAATAGCATTTTTTGCTGTGCTTTTATCGAATAAATAAAGCGCGAAGAAAAATTATAGAGTATTTTGAAATCTGATCGTGGGGTACGACCTTATTTCAAAACTTGCGATGCAAAATTTCAACTAATCGGCTGAATAAAATACCTACCGCGGGGATTTGAAAACAATGAGAACTACGTCATCTACAATACAAGTTTCTCTGGTTCTTCTATGCTTCTATCGTTCCACTTTCATAAAATATTTTCAACGTGAATTTGCAGCAGTCCGCGCAATTTGCCGATAATTCTTGCCAGTTATGTTCCATATTAATGTCATCTTAAGTCTAGAAACGCAGGCGATTATGTCGATCGATCTAAGGAAAAATGAAAGAATCTGCAATTGCATACTGCCTATAAATATGAACTGATTTTTCATGTAGTTCCATTAAATACGTATAATGCAGTTCCATGAGTATGTGTTTACATTGGTGAAACCTTTACTAGCAGATATAGATAATAGTCATCGATATCGCAGCGTCACGTTTCTTTCTTTCGGAGTAACTTAATTATCTTAAAGATGTGTATCTCTATTTATCATTATAACTGGACATAATATTGTACGATGTTCATCAAATAGCCTATATTACTGCAGTATCTGACACTTGATTACCTAATACTGAAAACAGTTTTAATGTTTTATTCATGCGACATCAATTCATGGAAAATGTGCGTGAGGACTTCTAGTAATTCCTGATGTCTTATCGTGAATCACAGTCCACCGAAATATTAGTAATATTTATTTATTAAGGAGCGCCGACATCACGATATAATGCCTTATCGTACTTGTTATTTCTTCGTAGATTTATCTATGCAATGGAATGCAAACTTAAGTAGAAATGTTTGCACTGAGAGTGCACATCGCGTCATGAGCTAGGACACTAACACGAGATAATTGGCGTAGGACAACCATAAGTGTGTCATGGTTTACATATGATAAACGATCGTGACGTACCTTTGGCCCTTGCCATGGATTTTATTTACCTGGAACTAAGTGAAAGTTGGATTTCTATCGTGGGCGATCTATGAGTAATACAAAAGAGGTCGTTTCCATTAGAAAGGATGTTATAGTTCGATAAGCATCACCGCCATCAAAATTTTATCTCCGTGCAAAACGCAACTAATTTGACCATCATGGCGGGGGCAAGAAGTATCGACCTATCCATCGTAATAGGAATAACGGATCCGACTTTCTCCGAACGAGATCCCATCATCCGTGAAAATCACTTTTCCCGAAATATTTCCTATCACGATGAATTTTGCAAACGAAAACTTTCCGCACGAGTCTTAGGAGGTCTAGAACGCTTTGTCGGTTTCGAATCAGCGTGTATGATGTTACTCGGGTCATTAAAACGAAAGTTGAACCGAAGACATGTGACGAAACTGTAATCATTCTCAGCGGAAATGATTTTCACGATAAGAAGTGCAAACCAGCAATGGTTCCGACTTTGTTTTAGGGCCTGCATATTCATAAGGGGCTTGGTAACGAAATCAACTATTATTTATGTGACACTAGGTCTCAAATCGATAACGGGCAATATTGAATTTTGTACTGCTTTACTCGGCGATTTCTGTTTATGCTAAATAAGATGAAACTTCAAATAAAATTCACACGATGAGCATTATACGAATTATGGTTGTATCAAAGTTCAATAATTACGTAATAGAGCCTTGCCGCGTATATGTCAATTAAATTATCGTGTATTATACCACTACAGCCAATTACAACAATCTTTAACTTTGAATGATCAGGGCGAACCACCCGTGCTCTTAACTGGAAATGGAGCACCTATCGCTTCTAAAACAGCCAGCCTCACTGTGGGTCCGCGAGGACCAATATTGCTCCAAGATTTCGTATATCTCGATGAAATGTCGCATTTTGGTAGAGAAAGAATTCCAGAACGCGTTGTCCACGCCAAAGGAGCTGGTAAGTAGTTTTTTGCTTGGTTTTTTGTAGAAAGACTAAGGATGTAAACTATACTAAAACGCCTTATTTATTAAGAATTCCTTCCATTCAAACTTGGTATATACGGATTTCTGTAGTGCGCGTAAAAATAAAAATGATCATCGTAAGGTTTTCTTTTACTACCGAAGTTACATCACCAAAAAAAAAACTGCTTTCTAATCATTTAATCATGTTATTTTAGGGGCATTCGGTTACTTCGAGGTTACTCATGATATTACAAAATACACCAAAGCAAAGGTATTTGCCAGTATTGGTAAACGTACCCCAATCGCCGTGCGATGTTCCACTGTGGGTGGTGAGAGCGGATCTGCCGACACCGTCAGGTAAAAGTGTGATCAGATAACATTCTAAGCGAACGAGAGTCCACATTGATAATCTTTTTAGGCTCGATGCTCAAATAAATCAAAAAACAAACTGATATTGTCGATGCCCATTGTCTTTGAACCTTACTACTCTTGATATAATAACGCTCTTTTGTGCTACTGCGCTTGCTGAAAAATAGGAGCGTTAATAATCAGGATATTGTTTAATAAATAAACGATACTTTTAAAAGATGTGTAATCTTACAAGTATTTATCGTGGCATTCTTTACGCCAGGATATTTTTAAATTAATAATAAAATGCGCCATTGTACAATCTACCTTCATATAGACACAGTAAGAACAATAACATCTTGTGCGCTACAACCAGACAATTAAATAATTAAGAGAGCTGTCTCATAATGCACCTGCTGGGAAAGTATCATCTGTTTATGGCTGTTTATCGAGTTTACAGTCCCTAAATGACTCACGGTCCCACGCGATGTCCGTGGAGGATCCCAAAATAAGTAAAGCATTTCCCGTATCCTCATTTTTCATAGCCATATAGGCATAAGCAGAAGATGCTTACGAAACTTTCTCACGTTCTGTAGTATAATAGCATTATCCGCGAATCCTAAATTAGGCAATTGTGGAAATACAACAAAGGAACGTAAAATCAAATAACCGTATCGTCCTTGTTATTAATTGTGGAAACCTGTGCTATATTCCGCCTCAGCGTAGCGCTCGGCAATCTGATGGACGAATTTAGAAGTGAGTCACGTAATTGCAAAAAGCTTTTCCTAAACTGCGCTTCATAGAGCTGATGCAACGACTTCAATCAACTATCGTCTTGAAATATGTAAAAAGTGCTACGGAAATGAAAAACGATGCGCACCGATGCATGAATGCCACTTGTAACGTGTTGGCCATTGTGGCAATTATCTTCGGTCATACATTCTCATTTTGCTGAATATTTATTTACATTCCAGAGATCCGCGCGGATTTGCCGTGAAGTTTTACACCGATGAGGGTATATGGGACCTTGTTGGTAACAATACGCCGATCTTCTTTATCAAAGATCCTCTATTCTTCCCGAGTTTCATACATACGCAAAAAAGGAATCCTGCCACACATTTGAAGGTCTGTCTGCGGTTTAAGCGAGATTATAAATAATGGATACAGTGGATGCATTTTCGCGCAACGTTACACTATTCTGCTATTAAATATTCTATTCGATCATGCACAATGTTGATATAACACCATCAAATTAATTCTTCCGCACAGGATGCCGACATGTTTTGGGATTTTATCTCTTTAAGACCGGAGACAACCCACCAGGTCATGTTCCTGTTTGGCGATCGTGGTATTCCAGATGGCTTCCGCCATATGAACGGCTATGGCTCTCATACGTTTAAGCTTGTCAACGCGAAGAACCAAATAGTTTATTGCAAATTCCATTACAAGGTACAGTCAATCGGTCAGACTTTGTTGCAGAATCGATGCACTTATTTTCATGATCGATCTGAAAAGAGTGTAACTCTAATTCCTTCTTGGCTTTTATGTTCTATTACCGATTATCTCACATTTCAATGCACCTTTGATTTGAATCTTTCTATTTGTTTCTATGGGCAGACCGATCAGGGAATTCAAAATCTATTGGCCGAGAAAGCGGCGCAGCTGAGCGCTTCTGATCCTGATTATGGACTCAGGGATCTCTATAATGCAATCGCCTCTGGTCACCATCCGTCTTGGACTTTCTACATACAAGTAATGACGCCAGAGCAAGCCAAGACCTTTAAATGGAATCCATTTGACTTAACAAAGGTGATTATTATTTTTCATTCAGTGTCGGTGTTTCATTAATATAACATCGTATCGTATCGCATTACTTTTATTCTTTACATTATCCAGTATTTTTAAAATTATCCATACGGAGGTGTCATAAACGAGTAAGGTCGTTTATAAAGTCGACATTTTTATTTGGGAGAAGATTAAAGATGTTCGTAATATCGTACATGCTTACGGATGTTCTTACGATAATGTATCGATGCATGAACCAACGGATATTCAAGAAGGCTATCTGTTCGATTATTAACAGGTTTGGCCTCATAAAGATTTCCCGCTTATCCCCGTGGGCAAGCTGGTACTGGATCGAAACCCTGAAAATTATTTTGCTGACGTGGAACAATTGGCCTTCGATCCGGCTCACATGGTACCTGGAATTGAACCCAGTCCAGACAAAATGTTGCAAGGTCGGCTCTTCGCTTACGGAGACACTCATAGACATCGTCTTGGTCCTAACCATCTTCAACTGGCGGTGAATTGTCCGTATAAGGTATTCTACTTCAACTCCATGGATACTTTCCAAATGCTTGCTGTTATGGCGCATTTCCTTAAACTTTTTCTACCGGATGGTAATTATAATCAGCTATTGTCGCACATTTGTTATATCCCAAGGGTTATTATACCACCTACGTATTGAAATATCGTACCGATTCACGATTTTGATTAAGCATAATATAGACTGAGATTGATTTCGAAGCGCATCGACGATAACAATGGTTTTGTACATTATCGCTCTTATTCTTAGACGATTTCAACGATGAACTACCAAAGAGACGGTCTAATGCCGGTGTACAACCAAGGAGGCGCGCCCAATTACTTCCCGAACAGTTTCTGCGGTCCGAAGGAGTGTCCCGCCGTACGATCTCCCAGCTTCCAGGTCAGCGGCGACGTCGATCGTTACGAGCCCGAGAACGAAGACGATTTCAGCCAGTCCACGACCTTCTGGAGAAACGTACTAGACGCCAACGCGAAGACGAGGCTGGTAAACAATATGGTTGCCAGCCTGCGCAACGCATCGACCTTCATCGCCGAAAGGGCCGTGAAGAACTTCTCGATGGTCGACGTTGAGCTAGGAAAGAGACTCACCGAGGGTCTTCGTAAAGCTGGAATGCACATCAACGTGTGCGGAAAGTCGGCTAGCTTGTAAAAGCGTATCACAAATTCTCTTATATCGCAATAATATATGTTTTTTTTAATTGCACGTATATATTCTTGCATTCTTCACGTATATATAAAGTGCACTTATATTTTTACTTGTGCCTTTCTTTTTTCCCCAGGTTCTTTGTGCACGTAAAATACAATATATACATATATATATATACGACATGTATTATAGAATAGGGTTATAATATTTTTTGTATAAATACGACGATGGCTTAAAAAAAAATGATTTTACGTTACTGTTTTGTATTCTACTTCATTGTACTTTTACTAGCGATGTCGCGCATTAATTTTTTTGTGGTAATGGTGCATGGAAAATGCATAAAAAAATATATAAAACAATAAAAACCTATACCTTTGCATTTTTTATATTGAACCAGATACCTCGGATATCATCGAGTATGTTTATTTTCAAAGCTAAAATATACTTTTATTTATTCATAAGAACAAGTAGTAGCCAGTATATATAAAATTAATTTTTATTATTTTAAAAGTAGCATTTTAACCAAATATATTTAAAACCACGCCTTGTACGATACGATTATTTACTATTGAAACTTAATCATTAAAGCGCCTAAGTAATAGCAATCTGGAATGTCTGCAGTTTGCATTGGATATAGAAACAAAAGCAACTTTAAATTAAGGTTATTAATTTTTCGATAATGACAGAAGGATAATAGTATAAAAACATGTGAATTTGTAATGACAATGAAATCGAATTAATTAAGAGAGGATATTGCATACCTAAAAATCAAATGCGTAAATTCATTCTTTTGCTCCTAACGATAGACAACCCGTAAAGCCTACCTGCTTGTCGTGTTATCTGCTTATAAGGCGTTGTGAGGAGAGAATTTAATGGAAAACTGATAATAGGGTATCATACAATTTATCGACTATAGGTAGGTCCGTAGGCAGAATTTTGTTTCCAAATTCCCGATTTATACGTCTTTAGCATTTATTTGCAGCCGTTATTTAATTTATACATTGTAAATATTTTACGCATTATAGATTTTATGTATTTTAATATTTTCTTGTTATCCACTTTTTTTTACTCGTTTATACAATCCGATACATATTTTTACTTATTTTATGTATTACAAGGAATGTTTTATATGTATGGGATGTTCAAGAATTCACACAAGAAGTAATTTGGATGAAAAACACAGGTTTATAATTAAAAATTGTAAATGTTTTATTGATTCATAAAGTATGCAGTATAGTATTATGTGTGGAACAGCATATCTGATAAATAGCCCCTACGGCTTTGCTGGTACATACGCACTCTTTTGCGGAAACTTTCAAATCTTATGTAAATTTTGGGACAGCCCCTATAAACTAGATACTCATTTTCGCTATTTACCATCAATTATGAACCATTATCGTGCAGTGCCGTATCGCGCCACCGTGATATGATTTATCAAGTTTAAGTTCTGAACATGAGATTTTAGGTTTGTATTAGGTACGTCGCGATATAATAAGCTGTGCTACCAGACAAATAAAATTAACATTCAGCAATGAACATTGGTGATGAATCACATCATAGCACTATGCGTGCCCCTACTCTTCAGTATCCTTTTCAATTTACGAATTTTTCGACCTACTTCCTTTAACTCTCGTACTTACAAAATTTCAACAAATACATTTCAAGTTTATGCAGTTGCGAAAAATTGAACTCTAACTGTGGAATATACCATTTTACTATACGAGTGTATAATGCGAATAAAAACATTGTTTTATATTTACGGAAAATAAATTGTGTGACTATTAGATTTGTTATTTATATGTACATAAGTATTGTAATAATATGTAATAATTAAACTCATTTTATTTCGATGAAAAGTGTTGATTTAAGAAAAAGTAACTTAACAAATTTACCTAGTAGAAATCAAAATAATTTAATTTGTGTAATAATTATTTCTTAACTTTTGTCAGAAATATTTACATCAGAATTTTTCAGGTTACTAGCTGTTACTTTTTCAAGAATTTTCTGTATATCACAATTATTTGATAAAACTGCGGGGATTATAACGATTAAAGGTTTATCGCAATGTGCGCTATATTCAGGCATATTTCGGGTTACAGCTATGAAATATTTTTTATGAATCAATTGTATTTATAAGAATATAAATATTTCGAGTGCTAAGTTCATGGTGATAAAAAAGTGATAGAAAAACGGACGTTAATAAAAATTAATAATACAAAAAGGCAAATTGTCAATTTCAGAGATAATGTTTAGAATGCTTATCGTTTTTCTGATCCGTAATTCTGCTTTGAGGGCCTACAGTTTTAGTAAAAAGTAAACAAGTAGAGAGGTATATCCCCTCATTTCCGCTGTACTTCTTAATTCCCCATTGCAGATAATCTATCATTATTTCAACACGATAAAGGCTATGTAATGCTAAATAACAAAGGATTGATACTGACACCATGATTCGAAAACATCTATCCGATACATAAAGCAATATCGCCCATTATTACTTAATAAAATAAATCTGCTGATTATAGGGGTTAAATTATGACTTGTACAATTACGGTACATTGTAGTAATTTAATTAATTTCATTATCACATATTTCCATATAAAACAAAGAAAATATGATCGTTGTGATATATTTGTAATCCTAATAGTTTAATGCGGAGTAACAGCTCTGTTTTGTTGGAAATTATATTTGTACCATGAATAGAATAAGACCCAAATATATTTGATATGATACCTGAAATAGATTTAGCAGAATCTTAGAATTAGATATTTTTAGAAGTAAAAAAACCGTTATTTTGTGGAATTCTTGTTAAACAAGGTTATTACATTTATCGGCGCAAACCATTCGACACAACCTTGTAGATATTCTAAGAATCGATAAAACGTGTTTAATCGATACACGTGTATGTGTACCCATAATGCGCATTTAGAACATCGCACAGGCCCCTACTGCGCAAAGAAAAGAATACTTTCTACGCATTTCTTTTTTTTAGTACAAATGATATGTGAATAATTTGAACAATCGTAGGATATACCTGCTTTTTTATAACGCAGATTAAAATAATTTATTATTTCTATTAACCTTATTGTGCACACAAAGCCAATAAAAAAATTAGAATATTTTATTTTTTAATATATGATATCATTTAGTGATGTAAGTTTGTACTTTTTAAAATACTGAAAAAACCATAAGGGGTTTAATGTTAAATAGAAAGATACTTGTAAATCGTTTTATCACTCCTTACACGTGTTCGAACATTTATCAACATTCGCTCATTTGATTTATCAAGTTCTTTTTTTCAGCAATTAAATGAATCAGGGATACATAAGTAAACACACCTGCTTTTTAAGAGATATGTAATTAACCTCATTTAACTACTAGATTAGTGTAAGGAGAACTTCCCCGAGGAACGGTTTATAATTATCTTACCTAACATTAAGTAAACTCTTTCTCAAATAAATTCGACGTCATTGGGGGGCGTGGTTGTGCGAGAAATTCGAAGCCGCAAGCGGTATATATATCGCAGGTGGCATAGCCAAATTCATCAGTTGCAAAGTTCGATTGACAATCAAACTACCTTCAAGATGAAGATCCATTTCGTTCTCCTTTTGCTGGCCATCGTCGCAACTGCCGCCTTTGCCGAGAAAGATGGTTTGTATTCTATAATCATTTGTCGAAGATGTAAAGCATCTCAAGAGCTTTTGGTTATTTTAATTCAGTGATTCGGTTGAGTGAAAATCGTCTTATGAAAAATATTTCGTATGGTATTGTGGATGGAATGTGTTCGAATATTTTTATTTATAATGCTACAAGTTAACGTTTAATCATTAAGCGAGAATCGTTTTATGAAAAATATTTGGTATTGTATTGTGGGTGGAATGTATTCGAATATTTTTATGTATAATGCTACAAGTTAATGTTTGATCGTTTTTCACTACTTAGCAGTCGTAGAGGATAAACTCCCAGAACTGCTGGATCAGGACCAGTTGAACCCTGTAATTGCAAGTGCCGAAGAGGTAAAACTCAAGATGCAACCGTACGCATGCGTCGGCTGGATGTGCAAGCTCGCCTGCAGAGTAAGCCAGAAGAGGAAAGGCTCTTGCGTCGAGGACGAATGCATTTGCCGCAACAAAATCAAATAAATCTAATTGTTAGTTCACACGATATATGCGCAAACAGCTTCGGCACGTTTATGCATTCTTTGTAATATAGCCGCATTTTCATGAAAGACCATTTTAAATGACGTGAAAATTCTTGTAAAAATATAAGTAATATAAGATAATTTATAAAAGTACTATCCTTTGTACCTTCTTATTATACGCCTATAACACTTCAAACTTTATCTCATGTATTGTCTCAACATTTTTCAAATACTTTCCTTTAGTTCCTTTCCTATAATGAACATTTTCTTATTTTCCTGAATGCAAACTCAATATGTGTATGTACATGTTTTCTTTTTCACCTTGTTTAGTAAATTAATGATTCGGATATTGAATCGTGCTCTTGCGACTTTATTGCAGCCAAAGTAGATAAAAAATATGTTAAGAAACTTACGTTACCGCCATTAGAATTTTAAAAATACGCGCGTACCGAATGCGTTAAGAAGTTTGCTAAATTCTGATGCACGGCATGTAATTTTCCCATATTATACGAGTAATAAATGAGATTTGGGGATTAATATGAAATGTTGGATAATACACATTTTCACACACAAAGCTGGGTATATGCCATTATTTCCAAATACTCGGTACACGTGCCAGTAATGATGTAATAAACAGTCACATTTATAGAGTGATAAATGTATAATGGTCCACTAAGAAGAGTCGCTATCAATATTTTCGTATTATCAAGGACTCTGGATCTCACTAATTTAAAGAAAATAGGTTTAAAGATCAGATAATCTCGGCGATTACCTTCAAGTTTAATTTATCTTGTATTGCCACGATATTTTGAATGACAGTTCGAATGATTATGTTTAAGTTAAAGTCTCAGTCGTTTATATATAAGGTAGGAAAATCTAGTGGACATCATAGTAGAACTATCGCCACGACGGGGTAATTCAGAATCAATTGCCAAGATGCTGAAAGTAAAGTTAATCGTGGTTTTAATAGCTGTCATCGCGACACTAGTTATCGCCGATGGTGTTGATGGTTTGTACATTTGAAATTTCGCATAAAGCATTATTGAAATCGTCAGCTTCAACTGCACGGTCTAAATTGCTGTTATCAATCGTACGCCACGTGTTTTTTTAATTGCAAAAATACATTTGTGGCTTCCGTTTCTCATCGCATTTATCTATGACAGAATCCATAGTCAATAATAATTGTATACGTTATATAATTTTATATTATTGCTAGATGCTGAAGCACTGACTTCGGAGGTAGCAGACTTGTCATCCGACCTCATTGACGAGTCAATGGAAGCTATTCTCGAGGAAGATGTTATTCCAGAGGTAGATATTTTCGACATATCGCCATATGCTTGTAATTGGAAAGCTTGTTTGCGAAGATGCTGGCTCAGGCACAGAAGGGCTGGTGTATGTTTCAGAAGAAGGTGCATCTGCATAAGGTGTAAGTAGCTAATATTATTAAATTACGCATCTATTGAATTTCAAAATGATATTATTACTACTTATTCTAATGATAATTGCGGTAAAGAATTATAAAGAAAAAATATTTTTAAAAATAACTGTTGATATGGTACTATGTAATGATTTTGTATATTGTTTATTGCATTCATATAACCAAAGAAAATGAGTCACACATCAATTTTCTTATAAATTTATTTTGCGTTTTTTCAGAAACGGACAACGGCTTTTATCGATACCTACCTTGTAATTTTCCTCAGATATCATGAAATTGATGTTAAGCATTTATTAAGTTTTATGTAAAATAGTGTAAAATTATGTTTAAAATATACAAAATTTAATTGATAGGACGTTCATTTATTCCGTATTGACCTCTTTATATGTTAAGTGCCGTTAAAGAAATCTCTTCCCAAATTAAAAATATGCTTCGTAACCGATAGGTAAAAATTTTAGAAAAAATGAAAAATGAAAAATTTGGCAAATGTCAAATAGTTAAAGAAAATACAACTTAATATTTATTCATATTAAAATCAGTTTATAAAAAATAAAATCATTTATATATTAACAAAAATAAACATTAATAAAAATGAAAAGAAATTTCTGTGACTACCCAACCGCTTAAAATGAATCGCGTATTTGGACACTAAATATGAGTGGCAGTTGCGATAATGTTATCATCGTAATATCGCTTAAAACGACTATCGCCTCAGTGATTGGATAAATAGATAAAAAGGTTACCTCTTTCCGATTCTATAACACAGGCGTTCCCCTTAATCGCTAATTAAGTATAATCTGGCACTTGAATGCGATAAAGCTCGGGAAATGATGAACAGAGAAAAACGGCAATGAACATCGATGAATAATTTAATAAATCATATGACGCATATAGTTAGTGTTGAACGTATTGTGATCGTAATGTATCACTGCGTGTTTGTATTACATGAATATTTTAAGTAGTTTCTACGAAAAATCAGCTATCCTGAATTATTTTAATGTAAAAGTAGCTGTAAGCTTAAAATTAGGTTAAATGTCGCACATGTTTATAGAAATACATCTGGGAATTAAAAGCTACGCTGGGCTATTTGTCTTTTACAATCTCGAAGCGTCATCGAGATGCTTTAACACAATTTACTGTATTATGTGTGCATAATACCTACAATTTTATAATTGCTTATAAGAAGAGCGAGCAGTATTACAAAGCCCAATTTTATTCCTCTCTCTCCGTTAAAATATTGTTTTAGCAATTTCATTAACTCCATATGCATGGGCTTGTACAGAAATTTCCAGATTTGCTAACGCATTGCGTAACAATGAGAAATGTATTTATTCGTTATACACATTTCCAAAGCTCTTTTCGAAATAGTTAATATAATAATCGTATTATTGCACAAAGAGTACGTATCAAAAGAAAATATCGTCCTTTAAAGTACGATATGTTACTCGTACAGTAAATAACATATATATTTGCAACTCGTCCACGTAGACATTTAATTATCACAACTTTCGACATATTTAACACATTGGGCGTTAAGGAAGTCCCTTTCACGTCCCACTACCGTTGTTACCTTCGTACCTGGATGAGCGTGTACATATGAAAATGAACCACGATCCCTTCGTGCCCACGGCATATCGAATTGCGTGCTTTATCCGTAATTCTTTCTCGTTCCACGCGCATCAAAGTGCAAACTCTCCAGAGTCCAAAGTGTGCCATCCCGTAGATTTAGTCAAACTGATATTCAGTGTTGGATGGCAGGGGTATAGGTCGGGCAGAGGGTAGCCCAGGGATATCAGGCGGCGGCAAAAAAAAAAGGCCATAAGGGAAAGAGGCGCTCGCATAGCAGAGAAAAAGAGGCAGGAAAAGGAGAGAGAGAGAGAGAGACGGAACACCAGCGAAAAACCAATATGCTTTGTGCTCCGGTGTGCAATTAAAAGGTCGAGAGAGTTTACTGTCGATATTTTTCGACCAGCAATTATTGGAATCTTCCCTCTTACACCCCCCGGTTACCCCGAGGCGCAACCGGATCGAGCTCCGTCGGTGATGATGATCCTGCAGGACTCTCCTGTGTGGAGGGCACTTCAGAGCCGGACAAATGTGGCCGCCGTACGCACTTATGGGTCTTTCCACGCTTTCATTAAAAATTGGACTCCACCACGGCCCATCTCTCGGCACATTACTCTCCTTCCTCCCTCCCTTCCAGTTTTTTGCCTCTCCTCCACTCTGTCCGCCCGTGCAGATCGTCCGGACATAGCTCAATGCCAGTCATATCCCTGTCTGGCTTTTCATCTTTGTTCGGCATACCCCTTCCCTTCGCGCACCCTCCCGCTGCCGTTAGTTGAAAATTATTTCCTCCGGTATTCTGCGTCGAGCATTTCGAGCCTTTCAGTTATAATTCGGATACCGGATGCCTCTACGGATTTTCAGATAACGGAGTCTGGTAAATACCACTAGGAGCCCCTGGTACCGGGTTATATTGCCGGCACAGAATCGAACTTGCAGGGAGTGTACACGAAATGATCTCGGACAATTTCTGTAATCCTGTTCAAGTAAGAACCCTTATCGAGTGAGATGATTGTAAGGACAAAGGGTTTTTTTTTTATTAGGAATCGTAGGAATATGCGGGTCGATACACTTTGTCTTCGCTGCTTTCTTATTCGTGTATTTTTTACTATGAGATATGAGTTGTTTTGTCATTTTTGTTTGGTCGGTACGACATCGTGGAACGTGGATAGTGAGAAAAAGTTCGTTCTATGGGATTGATAAGTCACATCATGTATGTCGCCGACCGGTAGAATTTCGGTTATCCTATATTTGTATTCTTGTGCGCGTATGAGAATGAAATCGAGATTTTCTATACACTCGAGTATTCGTGGTAGCACGCGACAAAATCACCTTTGTCCGAAAGGCTTTTAAAAGTTGGGAAGTTAACAATTCACCGCACAAATCGTTCCGAAACGGCAGATAAAAAATGTTATAAAACGAATTTCAATTTGCCTTCAACGTACAGCGCTGTGAGTAAAAACGTTGGTACCTATTTTTCACGGATTTATCGGCAGCCCGAATTTTTTACGATTTTCCGACTTCCGTGTACAAAGGACGAGGGGTTTTAAATGTAGGAAATACATGACGTTCCAATTTTACATGCATCTTTAATTCGATGAATTTCGATAATAAACAACTATCAATTTTAATACGTATTTAATTGATTTCGATCTGTTCCCGATGGTGCATTATATATCTGAATTTCTGCACATTTTTTCTTAATAAGAAGATTCCAACGCCATGGACCGGTTTATAACTATAATTCCTACTGTATTTGTAGCGCTGATATCTCATTCTATTCTGCACCGATAATGTCGCATGTGATACGAAAATGGTAAGAGGGGCAAGTAGCCCGCGGAATGTTGGGAAAAAATAATACATCGTATGTTAGGTTTATTTTATATGCTCGTATGTGGCAAAAGGTTTAGTTTCTTATACGATGGGTATTGCAGAATATGAGATGTTAAATCTCATAAAATATTAGGTTTATTCCAAACCTCCTTAATAACCGAACCAAAATTGCAAATAAAAAATTCAAAGCAATTATAGGTAAATTTAGAGTGTGATATACTTTCTCATTTTAAACGTAAAATATTATTAACAAGAAAATTATAAACATAACATACATAAATGTGACTCTATCATCGCGGGTAAGATGCCGCCACGTACAATAACAGAAATTGTATCCGAAGTTTGTACCTCGTAAACATTTCAAAAATTAATGAATAAGCACGATCGATAAATTCAATAATTCTAGAAAGGCAGAATATTATAGTTTATAACCTTCTTCCGTAATTAAAAGATAATTCTAATTCTCTTTTTATTTACTTGTTTTTCGACGCAATACCGTCATGTCCATGTTGTAATCTAGCTTAAATTTCTCTTAATAATGCACCATTTACACGATCCGAACTATTAAAAACTATACTATACTTTAATTTTTACCTAAACCTAAAGTCGATAATATGAATAGAAGACTGCAGAGATTTCGAGAATACAACATTTGATATTGTACGTGGCGGCATCTTACC